>JANBOK010000118.1:0-27717 GCA_027595805.1 Coemansia sp. Benny D160-2 | reverse complement strand
AGGTCTGGCAGCGCCTGGCTTTCCTTGACAAACACAGGATCTGAGAAAAGCATTCCCGCATTTGTGCGACGCAGCAGCGCAATATAGCGACCGCCGAATGGCGGTTGTGAAGGTGATTTCAGGTTGTCGGCCGTAACCATGATTAATTTATCGTATAGATGCAATTATGCTTCTGGCGCAAATTGAATTTAGACAGTGGTCAAATCGCTGTGGCCGAGGTCAGATTAGCGTATAACAAATTCAAGGCCCAAAGGCGAATGCGGAAGAAGAAGAAGAAGAAGAGAAAAGAAAGCACTTTAGATTGGTAAAGAAAGAAACGGAAAGACTTTAGCAATGATTGTCTTTTTTTTGGGTAAATAGCGGGCTGCGTGCAGTTTAAAAAACGAAGAGTATGGTAAATTTTGAAATACATTGGTAATGGAGTGCAAATAAAAGATATGGCAAAAGAAATAGCGTGCTTGCCAACCTAGTTTTAAAGTTTATACAGGAGGGGAGGCAATATTAGGCTTGTCGTCTATGCTGACAATGCTAGGCGTTGGGCTGGAGCCAACAGGAGTGGTAGCAGCGGCCGTGGATCCGGGGGTGGATTCTTTGATCACTGGCTTGTGCGTGTGCGGATGCTCAAGGACACTTTTCTCACAAAAGCTGGGCGGCGCGGACGAAACTACAGGAGCGTCTTTGTGCATGTTGGCGGCCTCGTGCATGAAGCTGTACCCAGCCTCGCCAAGCTCGGTAAAGTCCAGGCCATGGTCCTCGGCATCTGGATCAACGCGAAGACGAAATATCGGAAAGTAGTTCATGACTTTAAGAACAATGAAGGAGATCGTGAACGACCAAGCAGCACTGGCACCCAGCGCTGCAAGCTGGATGTAGAGCTGTCTTCCATTGCCGTTGATAAGGCCGCCATCCGATTCTGTTCCATCGAGGCCTATGATGCTCTTGTTTGCAAATATGCCCGTCAGGAAGACACCCAGAATTCCGCCGATTCCATGCACAGCAAAAACGTCAATACAATCGTCGATGCCCAAGCGAAGATTTGCTTCGATTGCGTAGTAGCAGCACACGCCGGCGATCAAGCCCATGGGGACAGACGCCCAGACGCTTACAAAGCTTGCAGCAGGCGTCACACAGACCATTCCGGCAACCGCTCCAGAGCAGTAGTGGAAGCTGGAGTACTTGTGCTCAATCCGGAATGCCAGCGCAACCCAGGTGAGACCAGCCGTAGCGCCGGCCAGGCTGGTGGTCAAAAAGGCAATCCCCGCCCGGCCAGATATTAGCGACGCACCGCCGGCGTTGAAGCCGAACCAGCCGAAATACAGCAAAGAGCACCCGAGAATTATGTTCAGATAATTGTGCGGTTGCCATTTCTCCTCACCAAAGCCCTTGCGCTTGCCAAGTACAAAGTAGAACGCCAGGGCGGAAAACCCCGATGCCGTTTCGACAGCACATCCGCCCGCAAAGTCAAGGACGCCCAGTTTTGCCAGCCAGCCGTTTGGCGCCCACACCCAGTATGCGATTGGGTCATATACAAGAGTCGACCAGATAAACACGTAGATGATAGTCGGAAAGACCCGGATGCGTTCCGCAGCGCCGCCAATTGCCAGCCCAGGCGTCAATGAAGCAAACATGCACTGGTAAATGGCAAAAACGGCGCCAGGGACGGTGGGTGCGTTTGGATGAGGCTGGACGCCGACATCGAGAAACAACCAGTGCTTCAGATTGCCGATGAATGGACTTGTTGCTGTTTCGGAGAAAGCAAGCGAATACCCCCACAAGACCCACTGGATCGTAACTATTGCAAGCGCCATCATGCAGAGAAAGACAAGCGAGAGTGCGTTTTTGCTGCGCACCATGCCGCTGTAAAAGTAGCCCAGCCCTGGGATCATCAGAAAGACGAAGGCTGTGGATGCAATCATCCACACCGTTGTTCCCATCTCAATATCGTCGATGCTAGTTGCTGTAGGCGCCATCTTTGCTTTTTACAGACAGTCAGACAGCCGGTGCTGTCTTAAGCTGTGGTATGTGTGCGTTATACACAGGATGGAAAGGATGCAGTGCTGACTGAGCAGCGTTGGAAAGATGATAAAAATAAAAAGATATCTGGCACTGAAGGTGAACCAAATATAAGCACAAATCAAAATAAAAGTAACAGGTGGGGAAGAGTCGTGTGGCAAGCAATGCCTTTTTATATTTCTAATGCAGAGCTATAACTTGGAAAGTGTACGTGTTCAAGGTCTTGCGCAATTCTTGGAGTGAGCAGGAGCCATCTGGTTTATATTGCTGAGAAAATCCTGTTTGACTTTTTTTTTATCTTTTTACATTATACGCACACACCGCCGAAGAAAACCATCGGTCAATTTATTCCAGCCAAACAATGCGAGTAAAATAGGTGTAGCATCAGGTTTTCCTGTTGCTTCCCTATCACTAATGATCTCATTTTGAAGCATCGGGATGTGGAAGCCCGCCAAATGGCGCTCGATAAAGCTGAGTGGGTAGAGATGAAAAAAGATAGGGCATGAGGACCAAAAATACAACCCAGTGTTCCTATCAGCACTGATCTTTGCGCTTGAGGCGCCTGGCCTGTGATTATCGCCCTTATCGCAATCGCATCGCATTGGCTCCACTGGCTCCAGAGACTGGAAGGAAGGGAGAGACTTCTTTGGCAGGAGAAAGGACTAGCAATTTCAGCCATGCAGAATCTACGGCGGGAAGATACGGGGGGTGTTGTCCAAGGTCTGGTGGGTTTGGTGTGACTGCACTTGAGGGTTTTCCTGTAACTACCTTGTGACGTAAACATAGGCTGAAAGTATGAAGGACAAACCGCTGTTCTCCTAGCAGTCAGTAGAATGCTACCAGACCTCGCAGATGTGTTTGCAGGAGATAAAGTCATTCCTTGGAATTCTTTTTAATGTTAATAATATTTGCTACGCACAGACATCTAGAGTATGAAGTTCCGTGTGTGTGCGTGTATGCGTGTCGGCTGTAATGCGGAGTTTTAGACTGCCTATCGGAAGGGTTCGGGAATCCAAAGGGCGAATGTCTGCTGCCTGCAGACAGTACTGCCCTGTTTAATAAAAGTATTATAATGCTCCGCATATAGAGCAGCAGCCCTCTTTTTTCCCTCCTCTGAATGCCCTAAGGTGTGGTCTTTCAAGAGCCCACAATTTACATGTAGAAGGTATATCTGAAGCTATAGTCATCAATTAAAGATGACAACGTTCGTACTTCACTTTTCAGGGACTAGTGACTGCACTTTCGGCCATGCTGTAAAGCAATCTCAAAAGCTCTTTTCATTGGACACTAGCAAAAAAAAGGAAATCAAAATCGACTTTATCCCATTGTTATCTTTGGATCAAATAGCGCTAATTTGCTGTAAAAGTTCATGGGATTCTTTGCTCTTACACTATATACGCTTGTGTTTTTTTATCTGTCCTGGCTGAATCGCTTTTTGGAGGGTTAATAGCAACAGTAGACACTGCACTATTGGGATAATGTTTCAAACAGCGATCCGTCGTTGCATGTCCTGCAGCCCGCTTCTTTCACAAACCATTCAGTCTCTGTTTGCACACAAAAGCTTGATGGTGTATCATCTTCTCAAACCGCCAATGCCCTGTGGGATTGTATCGTTGCAGTCCTTTGGATCACAAAAGAGACATGCAGGCCATAGTCGCTGGTCCAAGATCCGCCATTCAAAAGGAGCATCGGATATAAAAAAGGGCCAGATCTTCTCCACTATCAGCAAGAGCATCATTGCTGCTGTAAGAGAAGGTGGCTCTGACCCAAAGGTCAACATGAGGCTGGCTGCTACGCTAAAGCAGGCCAAGCAGGTAGACATGCCTAGAGATAACATCGAGCGTGCAATAAGCCGCGCTACATCAAAGGAATATTCTGGCGCAGAGCAAGTGATTTACGAGGGATTGGGACCGCACGGAACAGCTTTCATCATCGAGTGTCTGACAGACAACAAGAACCGCACAGTGAAGAGGCTTCGCAGCGTGCTCAATAAATTCGGTGGGTCCTTGGCTCCTGTCGGATACATGTTTGAAAAGAAAGGCCGCATCTGCTTTGGGCGAGAAGACAGGTTGCATTCGCTAGACACGATGTTTGAGCATGCTATTGATGCTGGAGCTGAGGATATCTCAGAACAAAGTAGCAACAGAATTGAAATCATTTGCAAGTTCAGCGAGCTACAGGCCATTACGCAGCTGCTGATAAACACACACGGTTATACGATTGAGTGCATGGAAGGAACGTATGTTGCAAACGTGAATGCTGACGTTGCTGAAGGCAATGTTGCAAAGGTACAAGATGCAATTGAGGCGATCGAGGAGCTTGAGGACGTGATCAAGGTACATTGCAACCTGTAGAATTACGAAAGCACATACGGAAACGGAAAAGAGGAATAGACGTGTGTGAGGCTCATCTTTAAAAGAATTTTCTTGCCGCTAGTCATCAACTTTCTTACAAAATAATATACAACACAGAGTCAATCTGATGTCTACATGGTTTATTGAATAAACACAGTTATGTTAGAATCATAGAAAACACCAAGCTACACTACACAGAGACTTCCGCTAGAAAAAGAGGCCCCTAGATACTTGTGGCACTGAACGACAACCTACTAACAATGACCAGCAAGAATAGCACAAAAACAAGCACACAAATGGTTATTAGTATGTGGTTGAACTATATTAAACGCCAACTCATTGGCAGATCAAAAAAGGAAAAGGGTCAGGAAAATTGCAATATAAGTTATCTCCAGAAAACAAAGACTTGATTCAAATTGTCTCTGTTCTACAGAACAGGTCTGTAATTATATCATCATACCCCAGCAAGCAAAGGTTGGCGAGAACACACGGCCGAAATAGCACAGGCAAAATCTACGTACCCCTATCATGTCAGCTACCAAAAAAGGCACTACTGTACAACCGCAAACCGCTCCATATAAATAAATAAAGATAAATTAATAATGGAAAATGGAAAAGAAGAGAGAAAGGGAAAGATGAAAATATTTCAATGTCCACAAATAATGCAGCAAAAAATTTTCGGTCATCAAATGAAAATCAGAAAATGACACAGCGGATCAAGGGGAAATAGAATCGGAATCAAAAAACTCGTCTCAACACCACTCGAAGAACAAACAACAACAACAACAACAAGGATGCTTCAAATTACAAAGTATGTTTTATTCGTTTATGGATGGTACCACTTGGAAATTGGGGAGAGAGAGAGAGAAGGCGAAAAGGCAAATAGAGCCAACTCTAATAAGCGGGACAGTTAGAGATTAAAGACCAGGGCTGGTCTAACACATGCAATCGAGTTGCGCCGGGAAAGCCGGGGCGGGCGAGAAGGTGACTGGGGGGCGCTGCGTGTTCCCGACGCCTTGGACGAGCCGATTGTTGGCGTGGTTGGTCTGGACAAATGCTTGGGAGATAAAGGAAGTGATGTCGAGGGGCGACTGAGTGCCTCTGGCTCGCGGATGATATTCTCGGCAGCATCAACCGTTCCCAATGGCGTGTTGGATATGGGTACCCGCAGACCATGCTCTAAGGCGCGAATGTGAATCGACTGAAGCGGAGAGCGCTTTCTCTTTTTCGAGGGCGAGGGCGAGGGCGAGGACTCGTCGGTCTGGCTGGCTGATGGCTGGCAGGTGGACGGCTTTGCCGATGCCAAACGAAGCAGTGGCGAGTGCCGTTGCTTCCGAGCCATTGCCGAAGACTCGCGACGTCTTGATGAGGCTGGTGGAAGAGGCGTGCAACGAGCACTCGACTGCGATGCCAGCTTCCGCTTCAGCCCAGAGCCGCAGGCCAGCGGCAGACAGCCGGCGGATGCGGGAAGGCAAACAGCAGGGAGTTGTGTGACAGATGACATGGATACAAATAGAAAAACGCTTTTTTTACTGCTAAAGTTTTGTTGTTTTTAAAGGGAGATAATGTCTAGGAATAACGAGTTGGCTGCTTTTTCTGGAGAGTAAACAAACAAGAGCTGGAGATCAATTATGTTCGTTGCAGCGATGAGGAGATATTTGTTTTTTTTGGGGGAGGGAGGGGATAGAGAAATGAATAGAAATGGCAAAAACTTTAAGATGGCAGAGCCAGGGCTGCTTTATATAATGTTAAGAAAAAGTGGCTGGAGAGGCTGCTGATTGCTGGACCGTTTAGTTCACTCGTAGCTTTCGTACGGTCTCGCTGGTTGAGAAATAAAGTAAAAACAAGGGCTAGATGGCAGCAGAAAAGCAGACAATGGGAGAAAAGGTCGGGTGTCAACCAAGACTATTGAAAGCTGATCACAAATATAGTTATTTTTGTTCTGCACAGGAAAGCAAGATAAACAAAGCTATCACTCCATCAAAAGACGCTGCCGATTAGCGATGAGACCTTGGTGTCAGAACACTCTCTTTCCTCCTTTTATTTGCTTGCGTAGAAACAACCGCTATTGTGCGTGTTTTCTACTTTGCATGCAAAAACACCGTGGCCCTGTAAAAGCAGATAGGCAAATGCGCCAGAATACAAAAGACCAAGGCAGAGAAAGACCAGCGGACGGACAACCAAAGGCTGCTAGCTGCTCACTCCTGTGATATACAAAAGATGAGAATAATACAGCGCAACACCACGCCTAGAGCAGGGCTGGAAAGGGCCAAATGAAACTAGTAATTTACAGGGAGATTGGCGTGTGTTGACACCAGCAAACGTTGCACTTGCTTTGTCACTTTATGTTTTGCTGTGGCACCCGCCTTTCAGGGAGGAGGCGTTGGATTAGTAGAAAACAAACAAAGCAATAAACTAAAGAGGCAAAAAAGGCACATAAGAGGAACAAAAGCCTTTTCAAAGAGGCACGGGGCGGCGTCGTTCTCTTAAATACCCAGGGGCAAAAGCGAAAAGGAATGCGGCATGTTGTCTGGAGAAAAACACGGGGGTTGCAGAGCTGGGAGCAGGCGCTCCAGACATCAAGAGTGCAAATAAGTGGCAGAAATAGAAAAAGGAAGCGAAGCGATGGCCACTACAGCTGGACATTCGCCCAATTGACTAACACAGAAACCCGATTGTCAACAGACAGCGGCGACGGGGACTCCAGGCAGTAAAAAAGTAGTTTTCAAACCAGATAAGAGAGCATTTTTGGCGTCTTTAGTGTGGGGAAGAGAGGCTGGGTGGGGGAATGACTGAACGCGGGATCGACCAGCGACATGAGCCAAGAGTGCAAAAATACGCGAAAGACACGCGTCAGCAACGAAAGAACAATGCAATGCAGATTGCAGCTGCGTCTGCTTGGGATTCGCTCTGTCAGATTCATGCGCCGTATTTGGTTCGGATGGCGAAGTCTTGCATGTCGCTTTTTTCCTCTGACGGTCTCGGCAGCAATTTGGTCTGTATTTCTGGCTGTCAGACCGCCACAGCACACGCCGATACCGGCGCAGAAGGTAGAATCTGCAAACTGTACACAGCAGGTAAAAAAAGGAATCCTGTATTGTCGACTGGAGCGGAATGGCGGTGGGGGGAAAGTGCTGAGGAATACGAAGGAGGTGGGAATGTCTAGAGATTCAATATCCGGGGAAGACAAACAACCGAAAATGGCCATTCTTTTTGTGGAGATGCTGGGGCACAGCGTATTTTCTCTGAGTAGAGAGTAGTTCACTTGCAGTGCGACAGGTAGCGCTCTTGCGTGCGAGCTGCAGCGCAAACATAAACGTATTCCTTCGGACACGGCGTTAGCGACCATGCTATCTGGTGCAAGTATCCTCTTTCGTCGCTTGGACGCAAATTCCTTTACACATGAGATCGGCAGTGAAAAATGTCTGACTTGCTTTTGCTGCCAGTTTCCTGCTTTTGCGACTCATCAGGTGCTGATAAGCCGCGAGCCGTCGAAACCGTGAACCGCTTGAAGCACACTTGCATACTGACGAGTCGTAGTGGGTCTTTTCTTTCTCTCTCTCTCTTTTGCCTTCGTCTTTGGTTTCTCAGCATTCGTTTTCCCCTTCCTCCATCAGCGTTTGTCAATTCTCTTGTATTTGTACTAATTATATTAGCATATTGCACTTATTCTACAAGCGCAATCCTGGTATCCAAGCGGATGAAAGGGTAATGCCAACTAGAATCCCTGTTCCATTTCTCAATCGAAGACGCGACCCATCGAACGAACAAACGTCATTGCTTCATGACAATGACTCTGTTGTGGGTAGTGTTGTCTCTTCAGCCGGGGCCCTGCGCCGACGGCATATATTCACTAGCGAACCAAAGCAGGATCAGTTGAAGTATAGCGAATCAAACGCTGATCTAGTCCCGGCCGAAAAGCGCGGGCTTTATCCAGACCCCGCGCGGCTGCTGGAAAGAACCTTGACGCCAGATGGGCGTCCGCAGGGTGATATTCACATGACGCCGCTTTGTGACATGGGCAAACCTATTCCACGGCAGGCAGAGCCCTTGCGCCAGGAACATACAAGGCACCACGAGCCAGCAAAGCACCGGCACTCCTGGAAAAAACTTTTGTACATTAAACAAGACTATCCGGATGACTATGTCGATGGGACGTTCTTAATGGAGTTGCAAAAAAACACCAACGTCCAGCTGTATGACTACTCTGCCATTGCCTTACAGACATGCGTTGTCACACAGCATATCTCAAGCATAATGGTGTTTATCGCCATATTTATCAACCTCTATCGCGGCAGCCTTGCAGGCGATACGCTGCTGTACTTTTCGCTCGCACTTACGGTGCTAGGGTTCGTCTCGTGGGACCTTCTCAGCATTGTTTTGAGCGTACCAGAACAGAGGATCCTGCGCTTCAGCGTCGTCAAGGGCGCGCTTCTAATTGTGCTCTTTCTTTTTGGACTGTCGCCGGTTCTGCGCACACTGACTGAAGACACAAGTAGCGACACAATATGGGCGATGACAGTGCTTCTTTTCTGTGTTAATTTAGCATTCCACGACTACAGCGCCGGGAACATCACCAACATCAGGTTCCCCGGCAGTGTTTCTCTCAATGCCGCTGTTCTTGCGAGTGTGCTTCTGGCGTCACAGCTGGACAGCAACCTCAGCGTGTTTGCGTTTCTGGCGTTTTCCCTGACGTGGTTTGCGCTGTTTCCTATATTCCGTCGCTATTTGAAGCGCATATCTGTAGCCGCATCCGCAGCTATCACTGTTGTACTTGTGCTGGTGGCGACATTCATGTTTGGGTATATTCTGCGTCCAATAGCCATGCTGTTTATGTTTATCACGCTGTTCATCACCTTTGGCTGTCCGCTATGGCTGATCTGGGTCCAGCGGTACAAAAACGAGATCCATGGGCCATGGGATGAAGCACGACCCATTGTACACCACTACTACCATTAGGAAGCATCTCCAAACCACGTCCTATTTACTTGTTAGTATATTTTATCGCAAGAGTTGTATTTGCCGGCCTCATGGCAATTCCTTTCTTTTTTTCCTTTTGCATCGAAAAACAGCGATTTCATTTAGCTTTCGCTTGGCTGGCAAGCCATACCAGGGATATCAGCATACCAGCTTATATATAAATGGGACAAGAAGGCAAACAGCAAGAAGAAAAGTGAGAACGAAAAAGAATAGAGAAATAACTAATGCATATCGACATCTCCAGCAAGCTCCCGCTCAAGGGCAGCCACATCGCTTGCGCTCAAGGAGCCAGCATCGTTAACAAATCTTTGGTGTTGCGCAGCTACGCCAGGCTCGTTGCTGTCGTCAACAAGCTGGTATTCCCGCGCCTTGGAAAAAGAGCTGCTGCCGCTGGGAGCAGAGTTAGGCTCGGTGTAGGTGCCAGCAGATGAAGGATCGTGGTGTTCCATATAGGCAGACATCTCAGAGTCAGCGGCATCGTGTGTCTCTTGAACAGCCTGCCGCTTAAAGTCAATAACCTCGTCAATAATCATGCGCTTGACCTGGGGCATGTCTGTAATGGCCTCAAATGACATGTCACAAGAGACAGGACAGGTAACCTCGTCGTCGGGGTTGTGGTAGGCCTTGAGGTAGGGATGAGCAAGGGCGTCCTCAACGGTGATTCTTGTGCTTGGGTCGAAGTCAAGCATCTTCTCCAGGAGATCAAGAGCAACTGGTGTGGCAGCGGGGAAAATGCGGTCCCAGGACACCTTGGGCATAAAAGGCAGCGAGCGAATGTACATCTGGGCACGCTCGCTCCCTATGCGCGACAGCGTAGCATCGTCTGGGGTGCCAAGAATCTGCAGGATCTGGTTGAGCTGATCAACATAGTCACGGCCCTTGAAGAGAGGCTTGCCGCCCAGCAGCTCAGCAAAGATGCAGCCGACAGACCACATGTCAATTGCCTTGGTGTATGAAAGGAATGACAGCATGATCTCGGGCGCCCGATACCAGCGAGTGGCCACATACTCTGTCATAAAGCCAATGTTCCCCTCGGGCGTCTCGGCGAGTCCACGTGCAAGACCAAAATCACAGATACGCAAGGAGCAGTTGGCGTTCACAAGAAGGTTGTTTGGCTTGAGATCGCGATGAAGGACGCCGGCAGAGTGGATGTATTTGAGACCACGGCAGATTTGATACAGAAAGTATTGGAAGTGGGCATCGGTGAGCGGCTGGCCCGATTTGATGATGAGCTGGAGATCGGCCTCCATGAGCTCCTGGATCAGATATATCTCATTGAAGCCGGGGGTATTTGCAACGTCAATGTCCAGCAGCGAGATGATGTTTTCGTGGCCACTGAAGTGCCGCATTAGTTTGATTTCACGCAACGAGCGCTTTGCAAGAACCTCCTTTTCGCCAACACGCGAGACCTTCTTAATGGCGACGTGGTGACCGGTTTCTATATGTTCGGCCTCGCTACAGATGCAGAAACAAAAGGGGGAAAAGGGAATGTTATCAGAAGCAGACAATTAAAAATATTGAGAGTGAAGAGAGTTAGTTGGAAGAAGGCACAATCAAAAAGCAGGCTGATTCAGCATACACGCACCCACAGGAGCAGTAGGATGCAACACGAAGAGGGCGAACACATACCAAACAAAGCCGTAGGCGCCCTGGCCAATGTATCTGACAATCTTGTAGGCGCCGTCAAGAGAAGGAGGAAGGCGCATACGGGTATGGCCTTGGTTCTGGGACATTGTCAAAGTGTAAGAGCAGTTTCGATATGCGGTGTATGTGTGTAGCACGAAGGGGGAGGTCCAAAGGCAAAAGGACACGATTGAGTATTATAATAGAAATAGAAGAGCTTTTAATGGATAAAGTAGTATAAAATAAAATAGAATAAAGAAACACTGGAAGAGAATGAATGGAGGATACGTTGCAACCAGACAAGACAAGAATAGAGGGTATATAAATAAAATAAAATAAATGCAGAGTTCTTCCAGAAGGCAAGATAAAGAAGGGCAAAGAGAAGTAAGAGAGAGACCCCCGTCCATCCCCCATCCCATCGGCTCAAAACCCTTTGGAAGAGGAAAAGGGAAAAAGAAAGCCAGTCAGACAAGCAAAAAGGTTCTGTTGCAAGCGTAGTACAATCAACAAAAGGACACGCACGCATGAGGGAGGGGGAGCTGTTGAGGCTCTTTGCCAGAACGAAGTGGAGGAGGGATATGTGGATTTGGAAAGTGGAGTTGGAGTTTGCTGTGGTTGATTTTCCAGCTCCACCAGAAAGGGGAGAGACAGGTACAATGGCCAAAGGGAAGCGGAAATGCCGCTTTTAATGGCGTTGTGCAAGGTCCAGCCATCGATATCTGGAGCTTTTGTGCCAAAGTCATTAAGCACTTCCAAATCGCTCTTACTGCAGTAGCAGCAGCAGCAGCGAAAAAGAGAGAGAGAGAGAGAGAGAGAGAGAGAGAGAGAGATGACGCTCTTTGTTTCTCGCAAACCTCTTTTGCGTAGGCTGGATGCATTTCTGAATTCAGTTACGGTCAATTGCAACAGCAGCTGGAGCGGGGGAAAAAGCTCTGTTTCCTTATCTGGTTTCCTTTTTGTTCCTTTTCGCACACTTTTGGCAATATCATTTTTATATCTACTGGCTTTCCAGAATAGAAAAATGGGCGTAAAGGTGGCAATATACCGCAACCGCCGCGGAATGCTGCTGCTGTTTATTGTGGCGACAGCGGTGTATCTGCTGTTTGGCAGCCGTATGCCCGACAGCTCGCTGGCCAACATAGGCGCTGGAGCCCACGAAAAGTGGCACCAGTCGCCGCAGGGCACAGTGCAGGAAAACGACGCAGATGGCGAGCGTGCCAAGAGCGCAGGCATGCGGTTCCTGTGGTCGTCGATGCGGACGGACCGCGTGGTTGTGTTTAGCAAATCAACGTGTCCGTTCTGCAAGGCCACAAAGGATCTGCTGGAAAAGTACGGCAGAGAGAGCGGGCTCCGCTACAAGGTCATCGAAGTGGATCTTCACACAGATGCACAGCTTATAAGGCGGGCGCTTGTGTCGGCATACAAGCGCACGACCTTCCCAAGCATATTTATCGACTCGGAGTGTCTGGGCGGCAACGACGATATCCAGCAGCTCGAGAAGAAGGGAGCGCTGGCCAAGCTTCTGGTAGACAAGGGCCTGATTGCCGCGTCTGCATCTGTGTCCCGGATTCCAGCTCCAAAGGAAGAGGCGCCGAGCGAAGAGCCCCAGACAAGCGCTGTAGATGTTAGGATCCGTGGGCTGATCAAGAGCAACAGAGTGATGGTGTTCTCAAAGACATACTGTCCGTACTCGAAGCGTGCAAAGGCGCTGCTTGGCGAGTACCGCAGCGAGCGTGGGCTAGAGTTTGTTGTGCTGGAGGCGGACTTGGAGCCCGACGCGATGGCAGTCAAGCAGGCGCTGGGGCGGATATCCTCGCGACTGACATTCCCAAACATCTTTGTCGACGGCCAGAGCATAGGCGGCAGCGACGAGCTTGTGCAGAGGCACCAGAGCGGCGAGCTGGCAGCCATGCTCAAGGAGCGCGGGCTGATTGTCTGAGACTGGAGAAAAGCATGCATGCGCACACACGGTCTCCTCTCCTCTCTCTCTCCTCTCCAGCCGAATTTGTGAAGAAAGTTAATGAATTGGGAAAACGAGAACATAAAAGAAAGTGTAAGAAAAGCAGTCAGAGTGTTCTCAAATGTCGCGCACAATGTTGGAGACAAGCATCTGGAGGTCGGCTGTGCGCGCAGAAACAGCAGCCAGGACCTCCTCGTGGTAGGGGAAGTTTTCGACCGGCTCCTGTATTGGAGTCCCCGCAAGCTCGGCAGCCATGGCTTCGACGGTGTCGGTCTCGCGGCGGCTGACGCACTTGTTGGTGACAAGCGACAAGGCGAGAACGTCCATTCCGCAGTGCTTTGCCACAACCGTCTCTGGAACAGTGCTCATTCCAACAACATCAGCGCCCAGCGTCCTCAGTGCTCGCAGCTCAGCGCGCGACTCGTAGCAGGGCCCATAGCACCACGCATAGATGCCCTCGTGCAGACGGAGCTGGCGGTCCTGGCGTAGGTGCGTGTTGGTGAGGTACTCCTTGGCAGCTATGCGGCGCAGACGCGGCGTGTACGCGTCCGAGATGGATGGGAACCGCACGCCAAACTCTGCAATGTTTGGCCCCACCAGTGCACTGTTGCCTGCAATGCCTGGCAGCGAGAGGTGGTCTGCGATGATCACCACGTCTCCCACCTCGTAGGCCGGGTTGATGCTGCCTGCTGCGTTCGTGGCTATCAGTGTCTTGACGCCGACCAGGTGCATCACGCGGATTGGGAACGTCGCCTGGTACACGCTGTAGCCCTCGTAGCAATGGAACCGCCCCATCATGCACACCACGCGCTTGCCTGCCAGCGTCCCGAAGATAAGCTGGCCCTTGTGTCCCTCTATTGTGCTTTTTACGAACCCTGGGATCTCCTCGTACGGAATCGTAATCCTCTCTCCCTCAAGCGTGTCCGCCAGCCCGCCGAGCCCGCTCCCGCACACAATCCCCACCTCAGGAGCGTCCCCGTTCAGCCGCTTTCTGATGTAGTCCGCCGACTGTGCGTATGTCTCGTGTGGAATGTGCGCCATTCTGACTTGCTGTGGCTTTGAAGGCTTAAAAAAAGAAAACTCAAAAAACTAAACAGGTGTATGTCTGGAAATGCTTAAAGGCGACCAAATAAAGAATGCGAAAATCGGCTTGGAACTGGAGGTTTGTCAAAGAAAGATTAGGCTTTCTCCATCCCCTCTTAGGCTGCAACGTAATTGCTGTTTTATAGGCTTGTCCGCCAGAAGAAACGTGCAATGTGAAAAGAAATTTCACCAATATTCACCCGCTCTCTGTGCAATGAAGTCTCCGAATGCAATATATTCTATATGGGTTCGCGGCACCTGACCTCCCCAACCCGCTCCGCCCCTCGAGAGTGCTGACTTGGCGGATGCTGTGGAAGGTCACATTTCAGTCCACCGGCCGTGTCCTGCTGAAGGGCGGCGACCTTGATAATCATCCGATTAGAGGCGCTATTCTGTGCTATGCTGTCCGCGGCTTCAAGAGCACTGCACAGCACAGGGACGGTGTCAGAGGCTGGCCTGAACCGAATTGGTCTCAAGGCGGGCTTGGGTCATTCTTGTCGCCCTGAGCGATATGGTTTGTGCGGGATAGGAAATGGAGGCACGGAAACGGTGGATACAGACCCAGCCCTCGTCCTAATGCTTGTGCTTGTTCTCGTCCCGCAGCGTTTCAGCGTAAAAGGGGGGCAGTGCCAGATTGTTTGCTTTTGTCCTTTTGTCAATGGCTGGCCGCCCTGTGTTTTTAGCAAGTGCTGCCACCAGCTTTAATTTTCTATTTTGACAACAACAAGCAGCGGCTGTTTCTGCGGTTGCTTGTTTGTGTTTACGGAGCCACTCGCCTAGGAACTACTTTCCCTTGTTTACTCTTTCGTTCGGCACCTACTTTCTTTTTTTTTTTTTCTATTTCATTACTTTTCTACTGCCTGACACACCTTTTTGTCTTCTTTTTTCATACCCACACTCTGCCTATTACTCACTGAAAATGGATAAGCTCCGCGAGGTAAGGTTTCCTCTTTATATCTTTAGCCCGTGCTGTTTCGTTCTGAAGCCGCGTACTCTCTCTGGCAATGTGCACAATAGCCAGCACATTGCCGCCTCCACCAAATTGATCTCTTGGCCAGATGGTCTTTCATTTTCTTCATTGTAACAGCTGCAAGGATTCAGAGCAGTCTCTACTAACAGTCTTATTTGTGCCTTTACTGAAACTAACTGCATGCCGCGACCTTGTCTTCTGGAAAGGAGTTACTTGTGTAGAAGATTTCTCACCTTCGTGAAGAGTCCAACGTTGCCAACGAGCGTGCCGACTCGCTTGATGCTACCGTCAAGCAGCTTATGGATGAGCGGACCGAGCGTGAGCAGGATATTATTTCGCTTCAGAACCGCATCACCCGTCTTGAGGAGGAGGCCGAGGTAAGAGAGAAGCAGCTTGACGACGCCAAGGAGATTCAGAAGAATAGCGAGGCCAGTCTCAACGAGAGCGATGTGATTATGAAGAAGGTTGACACGCTCCAAGAGAAGTATGACGAGATCGAGATTCAACTCCGCGAGTCGCAGAAAGAGTAAGTGTCACTTTATGTTTTCTAACGATGACTGTCTGCGTATTGTTCTTTTTAAAGCGCTTGTGCACTAACCCTTTCTCATCTTCTTTTTACCAAGGATCTTGTAGGACCCACAGGCTTGATCTTGAGAACGAGAAGCTCAACCGTGTCATCACACAGAACGAGAAAGATAGAGAGGATGCTGACAAGAGATACGACGAGCTCTACGAGAAGTATCTGAAGGTCAAGGAGGATCTTGATGAGACCATCAAGGCTCTGGATGACATCTAGTCGGTTCTCTAACTCATCGTGGCATTGGTCTTTAGCTTTTTTTTTCCTCCTCACCGCTGGCACAACACCCGCTGGCGATGGTGTGGCCCACAGAGCCCCATGTCCTTTTTTCTTTATTCAAATCCAGCTTACATGAATAACAAATCCAGGTTTATTTTTTGGGGGAGCTTTGGCTCATGTTGGAAAATAGCTGAGCGCCCCTTTCCTTTTCATCTCACGTGCGCCGGCCCTCAAATATGCAAAATCGCATCTGTGCGTCTAGCTTGGCCTGCTGATTCTGGGAATGCAGCGTAAGCGCTAGGGCGTGGAGGACTTTAAGCTCTGCTTGTGTTGCTGTGACACTCATCTTGTTCTGCTTAATATTGTCTGCAACCTCTATTTTTACTCTACATCCGCCGAGCCAGCTGTTGAGCAGCAGGGAAAATGGGCGACGCAAATATTGTCGAGCTGGAGACTCTCCGTCGACAGCTGCAGCAGCTCCACGAATCCTTCTCCGCGGTCATCGATGAGACGCGCCCGACGCCCGACAACATAGTCGTACTGCCATGGCCGGATCTGCTGAGCAAGTTCAACGTGCTTGCAGCAAAGTACACCGTGCTTAGCCAGGCTGTCAGCAAGAAACACGCGCACATGCTCAAGGAGATGGCTGTGGCGCCAAAGACACGGCCCGGAAATATCCACGAGCAGAACATCCTCTCTGTGCTGCTACGCACGAAGCTTGCGCCGGAAATCGAGGAAGAGGAGGAGGCCATCTGGTCCCACGTACAGGCGGAGATGCAGCGGGACAAGAGCCTCGACTGGTTTGCTCGCGCGGAAAAGCAAGAGTCTCTGGCAATAACGGCTGTGAACTCGTTTATGGAGTTGAGGCGCAAGCATGCAGAAAGCGTTAGGGCCACGCTGGATGGAATGGTTCATAAGAGCGAGAGCACCGCTAAACTCGTTGACGAAGGCAGAGCAGCAGAGCAAGATTCCGACCTGCCTGCGCACAAGCAGATGTCGTTGGAAGACATGCTCGCATTTGTATCCTCTGGCACCAGGTCCTAGCGCTTTGTGCTTGCAGCCTTTAATTACTTGATTGTCTGGACGGCGCCCTATGGTCTGTTAGGACGTCTAATATTGCAGGCCTGAGCGTTGCAGGACATTGGTGCTGCGACAAGGTGTATTTCGCATAGCTCCATTTGGCTATACTGGTCTTTATTCAACTTTAACATGGCCGGCGGCGCCCAATGCGAATGTGGCTTGTAACCACAGATGTAGCCCTTTGTGTCGAGCATGGTGTCTGTGCCGTGTGGTTCTGGTTCTGGTTCTGCTTCGTCTGGCGCCAAAGCCATGGCGAGCCGCAGACGCACAAGCACACAGAGCGCGCTATAACTTCAGCCGAGAATATGTAGATGTGTGCAGGGATGAGCCTGTAGCCCCTGCTTTGCGGACGCTGCAGCAATAACAGCAGCAGAGGAAAAAGACACAGATCCCCTTTTCTTTTCTCTGCCCTTTTTCCTTTTCATACCAATCTGCTATTAATTTTTATAATTCTCTTATTTCGCTAAACTAGTATACTTTTGCTGCTGTTCTCGTGGCTTTCTCCCACCCTCCTAGCGCCCTCTCCATTGTTCTCTTAGCAGCAATTGAGGCCAGTTCCGTTGCGAGGCCCAGCAAGCCATAAACAAGTGTCACCACGGCCTTGTCTTTCTCCTTAATCTCTTTTCTCCAAACACCTGCTAAGCGAAACAGCAAAAGCGCCATTATCAATTCTCCTACGCCAGCTCGTTCCCAGCTAGTCCTTTGCTACACTCAGACCTCTCTTTCTCTCCGTCTTTGATTGCCACTTGCAAAGAGCAGGTCTGCAAGCTGCGTTCTCTGCATCGCAAGCGCAAGAAAGCCTTGGCGGTCTACATATATCCCGGTCGCATTCGATTCTTTGAAGAAGAAGAAGAAGAAGAAGAAAAAAGGCAAAGGTATGTGCGTGTTCCAAGCAGCTACAGCTTGCGCTCTTGTGTATTATCAATGCACTTTGCTATGTCTGTTCTCTTTATGCTGCTGATGCTTGCTTTGTGAATGCCACTGGGGATGATCGCAGTAGAGCCAGCTCCAAAACCAGGCAGAAGACCGAACGAGTTGTGATAACATGCCACCCGCTACTGGCTTTTGTTCTGCTTATTTTCTTTGGACCACAGGTGCATGGAGGCCATCATTTGGCCAATAAATCCCATGCAGATCCGGCTTGTTTGTTTGGATGTTTTGTGTTTATGAAACAGGAATGAGATGCAAGAAATAAAAGGCCTTTGTGGATAAAAATGGAATCAACAGAGAAGCAGACCCGTCTTGTTTATAAATATGATACACGACTTTGGAGCTCGCTCCGCACGCCCTGTTTCCAATCCCCCCTTCTCCAAACCACACAGTCATTTTCCTTAAAGCAGAAGAGGCAGGTGGAGGAGGTGTGCCCCCACCACCACTCTCTGTTGACTTGCTTGGCTCATCTCTCCGCCAACGAGACTACTGCGTTCTTCTCCATGCTGTGCTGCTATATTAGTAGTATTTCTATTCTTCCTCTGTTCTTTTTGAACTAAATATCTGCAGCACGTCAATTCGCAGCACACACCCAACTAAATCCAATTCTGCTGATAAACGGCGCTGTGTCACATTGTACTGTGCAATTCGCCTTTGCCTCATTTCTTATCTGCCACTCTTCTGAATAGTATAGCGTGACCGGCTTCAGTACTGCATCCTCCCATCCAAGCTGTGCGTGGCTACAATGAGCGAAGCCACACCGATACCCGCGTTCGATGAACTGCCACTAGTCTACCAAGCACGGATACGCGATATCCAGCTTGAGCTCAGAGATGGCGAGATCACGCAAAAGGGCTTCGACAAGAGGTTGGCCAAAATAATGGGCGAATATCAAGCAAACGAACCCACGCAAAACAAAGAGCATCAGCCGCAAGGCGAGTCCAACGGTGCCGTATCGCCAAAACCACCCGTTGAAGGACCGGCTTCTCCGAGCCCACAGCCTATCGTGCAGGCTCGACCGGGGCGCGGCACCGGGGTTGGTCAACGGAATGGGTCGAAGCGCTCGTACTACGATGCACGCAAATCGACAGTAGCTGGCTTTCGAAAGCCAGGCATAAATCTCGAGGCGCTTCTTGATGATCTTGAAGCAGACGACAACGACGACGAATACTATGCAGGCACCCCGCCACTTCCTGCAATCACCATTCCAGAGTCCAGCAGCCAAAGAATGGTCCGCCCATCAACACAGGAGGGCCCTAATTTCGAATTCAGCTTTGGGTCGCCGATTCAGAATGCACCACCCGTCCCAAGGCTGCCAAGCAGTGGACGTGCTCCGTACAGAAACGTTGAGGCAGGCACAGAGAACGATGAGGATTCTCGCTTCGATGTTGAAATATCTTCTGGCCGCGCATACAATGCGCTCCACGACATGATGGACCCGTATGGCGCCCAGTTGTCTCGCACAAACCAAGATCTTTATTCGGACGACAGCAGCAGCAATAGTATTCTTGGTGATCTTGACGCTCTTGGTCCAACAGAATTCAACCCCAGTATCATATCCAACAGCGCGATGAACCGGAATCGGGCTCCCTCAAATCCGCCTCTAGCAGCTAACAGTGTCTCGCCAGTCACCGTTAGTACCGCAACAAATGATTATGCAGAATATCCACTTTCCACAGATGGCCAGAGCATGGGCAGTGATATCCGTGCTGGACTTCGCAACGGACATGGGGAGTCTGTCTCCACCAACGGGCGTCATCCACAGTCTCAGGACTTTGCTGTGGATTCGGACTATGTCTTTGAAAATGGAACAGGAAACGCCGATGATGCCAATATCACGTCTCCAATTGCAAGCATGCTCACTCCAGAGACACCAACCTCCACCAACTTTGTTAATACGCGGTTTGCTGCACCCAGCCTCGAGCAAGACGGGTCTAATAATGGGTTTCAGCAACGCACCGGCCCGTCAACACCAGTACCACACTCATCAGGAGCTACACCAATTTCCGGAGTACCTCCTGGGATTGATGACTTTGGCAACACCTCGCCGGCCTACGATGAGCGCATTCGCGGCCTTGACAGACAATATACGGCAAGAAGCGGTGGTACTGATAATGAAGCAACGAGTCCCAGCGCGGATGGGACCATCACCCTAGATGACATGGCTCGAGAGTCCTCATCTAAAGCTACTAGGGATCACCCAATCCACGCTGATGCTGACGATAAATCCCGCTCTGCGCCGGCCGACGGCTCTGGAGTGCAAGAGTTGCCAGACTCGACACCTCTTTCTGTAAGAAACGCTTCCATGTCAATGGACTTTTCTTATGCGGAGCGTCTGGCAGGCAACTTTGAGGATAGCGTAGAAGTATCCGACATTGCGTCGGGATCTGACTATCAGAACAGCAGCACTCGGCTGCATCCTTCACGGTCTGCGCCTATTGCTGGCTCTACAAACGGCCAGGGACACGATGCTTTGTCAATGCCAGTGACTGGCAGTTTGCCACCAAACCAGCACTCTATCCCCGGCGGACAGAATCGTATGAGCCAAGAGGATTCCGAGCGCTATCTCCGAATGATCGATGCATCGTACATTGAGGATGATGGTAGCTACAGAGAATACGGCAGGTCCGGAAACAACAGCCAAGCGTCGAGCAAGCCTGCGAAGGGGACGCAGTCCAAAGACGATCTTGACCACACTTCTGTTCTGGATGCTATGGACTATCTGTACCCACATCAGGAGGAGAATCGGCAGCAGCAGCAGCAGCAGCAACCTGTATCAGCCCGTCCCAAGCGCCGTCTTACGCTGGGAACACGTGCACATAGACGGCCCACAAATGCTGGTACGCCTGGAATTGGTCGTGCATCGTACTATGCAGAAGAATACGAGCTAGAGATCCCAACCAACTTTGACATTCCAGACACCCCGCTTTTGGTGACTAATTCGGTACCAGCATCAGCAGGGGTGTCGGCGTCAGCGTCGCCGTCGGCCTTTGCAATGGCGCCCGTATTAGCAAGGTCTGAGCCGAACAGCCCGAGAAATGGTGGTAATAACCCTGCTTTTAACAATGCTAGTGTTTTTTCTGCGAACGAGTCAGCTGGCAAGATGCACTTTCAAGCGGCACATGCGGTTGATTACTCGATACAGGGTGGTGTATCGCCCAACCTCAGCAGTGGCATGGACATTGCACCTGCCACCAGCGATCCATATATGCTTGGCGGTGGCGCTCGGCCTGTACATTATGGCCTCGAAGGGTCAGATGCTCTTGAGAAGGCCAACACAAGCCTGTTAAATACAGCGACGCTGGGAAGGGCGACATCCGATGGAACAGCTTTGCTGCCTTCTTCTTCAAACGCGCATCCAACGCACGACTTTGTACATCACTCTGCACCGCCCGAGGACTTTTCCTACAGTTACGGAATGCAGGAGCCACTCCAGGACACAAGTGCGAGTATGCAGCTCACGGCAGCCGGACAGCCACAGGCGCCGATTGCACAGCAAGCGCCCATGTCCACTGGGATTGGTGCGATAGCGTACCCACGTAGTCTGCCGGATGATGTTTACTCGGGCAAGCTCAAGCAATTGATGGCGTCTCACAACAGCTTACCATCGATACTCCGCTTCCGCGCGTCAGCAACGCCAAACGAGATTGCGTACACGTGCATTGACACCAAGGGAAAGGAGATTGGGTCTTGGACGTGGTCTGGACTCCACACACGCGCAATACAGGTAGTTCAGTTATTGCGGCAGAAGGGCGTAAGCGCGTGGGGCGACAGGGTTGCCTTGGTGTACCGCAAATACGAGATGCTTGATTTTGTGGGCAGCCTTTATGGATGCTTCTACGCGGGTATCTGCGCTGTTCCAATAGTTGCTGGCGACTCTTATGCAGAGCTTGTTCATGTGCTGAATTCAACAAACGCAGCAATTGTGCTTACCACCGAACTCAACATCAAGACACTGCACAAGGACATTGCGCAGAACAACGTCGGGCCTGGGTGGCCGACAGCAGTGTCATGGGTGCGGACAGATAATCTTGGCGGGGCTGTTCTGTCTGCTGTTGGCGCGCAGAACCCGTCAAGCCAATTCCACGCGCGACCAGTGACCGACTTTGTGTACAACAGCCAGACTGACATCAAGATAGATAACATCAGCCCCGACGATCTTGCGTATATTGAGTTTAGCAAAAGCCCAAATGGCGAGCTCAAGGGAGTCCAGATCACGCACGGAGCGATTATGAGGCAGTGCGCTACATGGATGATGAGCACGGGCATGCTTGACATTGGGCGCAAGTACAAGCACAGGGTTGAACTCGAAGAGGATGAGGATACCGGGCACACACAGGACTATTCGTTTGGGCTGGCCGACACTGGGAACGACTATGATCCGCAAAGCAGCCCATCGACAACCACCTCTCATCTGGAGGCTCCAACGGTGCATAACGTTGACAATTACAATTATAGTCACAGTCAAAACAACGCAGCAGCTCCGACCAGCCCTGTGGCGGAGAAAGAAAAGCATGGCAGCCACGGAAGCTTTGGCAAGATGTGGGGCGGGTCGACTGGATTCCTCGGAAAGCTGCGCAACGTTGGTTCTCGCTCAAAGATAAGGCGCGGATCGCGTGCGCGGGAGTCGGTTATCGGAGACAGTAGCATTGGGAACAAGCTGTCGCTCAGTAGCACCAGGAACAGTCTGGCTAGCCTTCATATAGGAGATGGCAACAGCAGGATGCGTGCTGCCTCTAATCTCTCGACACTGTCGCAGCAGTCGCAAAGACAGCAGGTGCAGCAGAACTACAAACAGCCACGCGGTGAAGGCAGCAGCCTTCCAGTGACCGGATCAGCCCAGAATGGCGGGTATAGACGACCGTCGGTTGTGGGCAAGAATTATTTGAACTCCATTGGTGACTTTGGCAGCGGGACTGGCGACAAGACCACCAAAACACCAAGTGCAAATGTTGCTGTATTCAAGGATGTGGTAGTGTTCCATATTGAGCCCCGGCAGCACTTTGGGCTGGTTTACGGGATATTCGGCGGATGCTATGGTGGACACCAGTCGGTCTATGTAAGCAGTGCTCTATGCGACATGGCTGGGGCATATATAAACCTTTTGACACGCTATAGAGCCACTGTTGCGATTAGCGACTATACGGGGCTACATTCCGTGCTTTCTGTTGCGACCGACGACCCGAGGGAGATAATTGACTACAGTAAAAAGACGCCGCCAAATCTTGCACGCTTGCGTCTTTGCCTTATAGACACGCTGTACATCGACCCTGTTTTCCACGAGACATTCAACAAGAACGTGCTGCATCCGTTTGGGTGTCCGTACCAGGGAATTGCAGACACCGAGGGACACCCTGTGGTGACAGCAGTGTGCACGCTGGCTGAGCATGGCAGTGCGCTAATGGCAATGCGGGACTGCTTGTCTGGACATCCGCCTGTAAATGTTGGCGTTGATGGAGCTGTGAGATACGAGTTTGTGCTTGACAGAGAAGCGTTTAGACAGAACCGGATAGCGCTTCTTCCCGATAAGAGGAACGAGGCCGAGATTGACGAGATTGGAACTGTGCGCTACCAGTCGTTTGGATTCCCAGCACTGAACTCCACAGTGGCGGTTGTAGATCCAGAGACGCGCGAACTGTGTGCGGCAGATGCTATTGGTGAGCTGTGGATGGACTCGCAGTCGCTAGGGAATGGGTTCTGGGGTCTTCCAAAGCTGAGCAACAGCATATTTTCAGCGCGATTCACATACAAGGTGGATGCGACTGTTGAGGCTGTCAGCAGCAGCACGTATCTGCGCACAGGGCTGATGGGCGCTGTTGTACATGGGCAGATCCTGGTGTTTGGGTTCTACGAAGACCGCATTCGCACGCTGACAGTCGATCCGACGCTAGATGCGTCTATGGGCACGCCGGCGTGGTATCTTGAGCCGTCGCTCGGATTCCACTACGCAGGCGACATTAACAGCACGATTCGACGCTATCTGCCGCAGATATCAGAGTGCACGGCGTTTGAGATGTTTGCCAATGACACGCACTTCCCAGTGATTGCCGCCGAGGTGCGGCACAACTCGGGTATGTATGTGACAATTGCAGAGGAGGTGTACGGCGTTCTGCGCAACAGAAATGGA
The DNA here is from genome assembly GCA_027595805.1 of Coemansia sp. Benny D160-2. NCBI lineage: Eukaryota > Fungi > Kickxellomycota > Kickxellomycetes > Kickxellales > Kickxellaceae > Coemansia > Coemansia sp. Benny D160-2. Next base: position 3,801 of record JANBOK010000118.1, on the reverse strand, counting down.
CTACATGCATATGCCGTTGCACTCTGTCCTCCAGACACGCTGCCACGCGCATACCAGTATGGCAAGCGGACCGTCAACGCTCAGCTTTGTCGCCACCAATTCGAGAGTGGGATGGTCAATTGTCTCTATGTCAAGCTGTCGACTGACCACCTGTTTATGAATCTTCCTCCTCCTGCGGCTACATTGCCAGACGACAGCGTTGGAGGCGGCATAGAGGATCCGTCGGTGGCGCTTTATGGACGGTGGATCCAGCAGACAAGCCTAGAGGAAGGAATGCCGTCGATCGACGAGGTGTCAGGGATGGATCTGTCTGGGTTCAGCAGCATCACGGACATCCTTGTCTGGCGTGCATCAAAGCATCCGGATCAGACAGCGTTTGTGCAGTTTGACGAGCGCGCAAGACCGCTCAAGCCGATGACATTCCAGAAGCTTCTGACAAAGGTGTCAGGGGCTGCACAGCTTCTGCTGGACAAGCGGAGGGTGGTTGCAGGCGACCATGTTCTGGTGGCCATAGCGCCCAGCCCGAGCTTTGTCATTGCCATCCATGCGTGCCTGGCCATCGGCGCTATTCCAATCCCAATGTCTCCGCCAGATCTGCAGCGGCTGGGCGACGACCTGCCACCGCTGCTGGTAACGGCGCGTGAAATGAAGGTGAACTACATCCTGGCGGACCAGCACAGCGAGGAGACATTCAGAAGCAAGATGATGGAGACGGCTCTGCGTGTGGCATCGATGCGGTCGCTGCTAGGGGCGCACAGGATGCCTGGAGTCATTTCGCTGGCCAAGGCGCCAAAGTCGCCAAAGTACGTTCTCGGACGTGGCAACTTCCGGTTCAACCCTCAGTGGGCGGATCCGGGACGCACGGCGCTGCTTATGGTGTTCACAGGCGCGCAGGCATCCACGCCGCAGTATGTCAGCTACTCGCACAGATCTGTGCTTGGGTTCTGCTCGCAGCAGAAGGGCGACTTCCAGATGCTGCCGACCCTGCCGGTGATTGCGTCGGTGCGTGCATACAATGGCTATGGGCTTCTTCATTGCGCCGTGATTGGCGTGTACGTGGGTTGCACCACACTGCTACTTGCGCCAGCAGACTTTTTCGCAGCGCCAAACGCGTGGTTTGAGATTGTGCAGCGCTACAAGGTCAAGGACGCATTCACCACGCTTCCAATGCTGCAGCACGCAATGAACTTTCTATCTGCGTATGTTGGGCAGTACAGTTTTAATCTCAGCTCGGTTCGGAACTTTATTGTTGCCACCGAGGAGCGCGTCGATCCACTGGCCTACATGAACATCCGCGACTTCTTTGCGCCGTACTATCTAGACGAAACCTCAATCAACCCGCTATACGGGACACTGATGAACCCGTGCATCAGCACAAGAGCATACCTCGGCGTCAACCCGCTGGTGCTTCGCCTCGACATGCACGCGATGCGTCGTGGCAAGGTTGTTGCGCTGCCGCCGCCGGGTGAGATGGATGCGCATGTCGAAGGCGAGATCCACGATCTGACGCTGCAGGACTCGGGTAAGGTGTCGGGAAGCACAATGGTCGCCATAGTAGATCCAGCCACGCGGCAGGCGTTGCCAGCTGGGAGCATTGGCGAGGTCTGGGTGTGCAGCCGCAGCAACGCATCGCGGAAGCAGACGCTGGTTCCAGGGCTTGCTGGCGCCAGCGGAAACGCAGGTAGGCCGCTGATGACTGTTACTCACTCGGTTGGCGGGCTGGAGGGCGACAACGCCAACGAATTTGTGCGGACAGGCGACCTGGGGTTCCTCTATCTGCAGGTGTCGCAAGGCGGGGATGGCGGAGCACCGGCAGAGCCTTATTTGTTCGTCGCTGGCAAGGTCAACGAGACCTTTACTATCGACGGGTACATGTACTTCTACTCCGACATCGAGCGGGCTGTCGAGGAGGCCTGTGAGGACTCTGCTGCCGGCCAGTGCGTTGTTATGCAGACAACGCTGCAATCGTCGCCGTCTGGTGCTGACAGCAGCACGCTGATGGCTGCAGCCGTGGAGGGCGCCAAGCTGCGTCTGGTGGCTGTGGTGGGGCTGAAACAGTCGCCGTCCGAATCATTCTTGCCCAACACTGCGTGTCTTGTCTTCAATAATGTTCTGGACCGGCATCAGGTGCTTTTGGACGAGATTGTCTTTGTTCCTCGCGACGTGATGCCGCGCTCGCGCATCTCCGAGCGCCGCCGCCGGACCGTGCGCGGCCTGTACGAGTCAGGAAAGCTCAAGGCCTTCGTCAACTTCCCGGTGTCAAATCCCGTGACGCTTCCGTCGGGGCTGGCTAATCCAAACAACCGGCAGTCGTTTCTAGGCCTGCCGTCTATTACCAACAACGGCCTGCCTCTGGCACAGTAATGCTATTCAATCTAATGAATGCTGAGGACAGCTCATATGGCGGGCGTCTACTGCTTGTTTTTATTGTGACTGCCGTATTATTTCTTCTTCCTTTTCTTCTTCGTGCGTTGATTATTGTTAAACGAGTAAGCTTTGGCGAACAAACTGATGGCTACGGACCTTGTGGAATCTGACGCTGCTGCAGACCTCCTTAGAATAGTAGTCGCCCGCTAGAGCATCCTGCCTGAAACAATTGGTATTGTGCTTTGACACGGGTTCTAAGAAACCACAGGTCCTTTTTCAATACACGGTGTTTCTTTTCAGAGAGAAACGTCATGCGAGGATTCAAGCGAGACACATCTGTCGTGCTATGAAGAACCGCGGGCGCCACAGCATCAATTCGTGCTTGGTTCTTTATTGCGGATCCCAATTCTGGTGGCAATTCGCCAGCCGACTGTGCTTATTGTCTTTCTGCTTCTCACTTCCTGCCTTTTGCCGCCACTGTTTGTGTTCGTCGGCGGCAGTGTCTGCAGTGAGAAAGCCACGCGCAGAACCATAGCAAAGCGAAAAGAGATTACACGGAATGTCTGCCGCCTTGTCTTTGGCAGTTCCTCTTGTCTTTGGAAGCTCCCTTTGTCCTTTTTTGCAGCATTGGCGTGTTGGACAAAAGCAACTGGCAGTCTTAAGGTTCTGGATCCGACATTTGTTGCAAAAGCCCACACATGTGTTCAAAAGGGCCAACAAAAGTGCAGCGCTCGTGCATGACGAATGAGCGCTGCCGATCTTTTCACAAGTGCTTAAAATCCCCTCATCAAATCTCTGCTAGTGGAGGTCAGAAAAGGAAGAAAAGTACTGGATGATGCCAGTTCCTTTTTATTCTCACTTCTCCTATCTTTCTTCTCTGTCCAGCACCACTCGCCTTGCTCTAACCCCCCACTCTGGTACTCTGCTGTTATTGTGTTCTTTATCTTCTTCCTCCCTTCTCTCTTTATTTTTGTTGTTTTGTTATCCACCTTGTTTCTGCTGTGCCGTGGAAAATCTATCCGCCGCTTATTTTCGAATACTTGGTGCTCTATTTTCTATTACCAACTTGTAGCTCCACGTAAACGCCACAACAATGTCTTGGCTGCGTCCTAGTAATTGTAAGTCAGTCGGCTGGCTAAACGAGCAACCGCTGTTTTATTCTATGGAACCAGTCATCTGTAAATTTCAGCTTCACAGAGCTTCTTTTTTTAATGCCCAGCGCTGGGATTCCATGCCTGCATTCGATGAATAACACTTCTTTTCAAACCACGCTAACAGCACCTGAAATTCCGTTCCATCGTTCTGGTATCATGTAGCATTAAATGACGGCGGTAAGTCGGGAAACCAGCCGCCGGGAAGCGGCTCGGGCTTCTTTGGAGGTGGTCGGCAGCAACAGCAGCAACAGCAACCACACCAGCAACCACACCAGCAGCA
>JANBOK010000117.1:0-27882 GCA_027595805.1 Coemansia sp. Benny D160-2 | reverse complement strand
AGAACCAGAACCAGAAACAGAACCAACAGCATAAACAGATGCCTATCTCGTCCTATAATTATACTGCCGGTAGCGCTGCTGGCTCGAGAAGTTCCAGTACGACAGACAGCAAGGTAAATCAGGAACGGTTGAATGCTTTGCGTGAGCGTATCCTGGGAAGTCGATCGTCTGGCCAGAGCAGCCATGCTTTGCAGCCGCAGCAGGCATCAGCAGCACCCGAATCTAACGCATCCAAACTGCCGTCTCGTCTGGCTGGGCCATCGGACACTGTACCTAATATGGATGATATTCGGCAAAAGATCGCACTGATGCGCAACTCGCTTAGAAACCAGAAGCAGTAACAATGCGGTGATTTCAGCTCGATTTATGCGTCTGCCATGCGATTGATGTTTTTGTTTTTGGAACTCTTTAATTGACTAAATGTTTGTGGCTAAGCCGCGAAATTTAAATATAAAGTCGCGTTGCAAAGGAAAACGAAACTGGTCGTGAAAAAGGGGAACAAAAATGGTTATGTTTGCAGTTGGACTACACTTGTCCAGAGTACTTGTAAAAGTCCAGATAGCTCTTATAAAGCGATTTGAGGATCTCAGATGCACCGCCATATCGATCTGGTCCAAATAGCGAAGACCAGTTTGTTGCCAAGCCCTGGCGTGTGTCGTTTGAAGGACCAGCTAACTGTGCAAGCAGCGTATTGCGGTTGTCGTCGCCCATAACGTCAAGTAATGCGTGCAATCCAGGAAGCAAAGCTTCGCGGACAGCCGTGCTGGAAATAACGCCGCGTCTGCCGCCGATGTTTGTTGAAACATTTGTCTCCAGAGTGTCACAAGGCAATACATTGCTGCTGTCCTGGATGCCAGCTAACACCGGGGTTGGGCGCCAGCCAAATCCATAGAATGAGTTGCCTCCCGATGCGTTGTCAGCGCCTCCGCGCCCTAGAGCTCTCAATGATATTGCCGATTGCGCCCCACCGCCTTGGATAATGCAATACTCGGCAAGAATGTACGGCGCAAAAAGCCCGACCACATAAGCCGTGCTTGCAGCGTTTGTTCCTCGAGTAAGCTTCACAAATCCACTGATATCGGCCTTCGATCTTGTGCTACCAGAGTTTGAGCCCGTCTCCTTTCTGCTGCTTGTAAAGCCTGCTGTTGATCTGCGAGAGCGAACAAGATCATCAAGTACACGAGCATACGATTCGGCGCATCGAGCGTTAAACGGTGCATAAGCAACAATCCACGGCGTGGAGCCCGCATCGATTCCAAGCCTTTCGACTGCGGCAAGACGCCGTGGTATCGCAGGTAAGACAAAGGCATGCATCAAGCTCCGGAGCACTTTCACCAGCAGTGAAATCACATCTAGGACGCGGCTAGTATGGTACCTGACTAAGCTGCTAAGAACCTTACAGACCAGGCAGAAAAGATCAGATAACGGCGCTTGTGATTGCATTTGTGCAGCAGCTGGCATGTTACAACCAAACGGTAATGTAGTAACCGAGAACACAGTGCCCAATACCTCGCTGATATCGTAGGTTGTAAAACGCATTGTTGGTTCGAGAAGCAGCTCGTCTATAGCACCCAGTACATGCAGTGCGGATTCTACGCTTGGGTGCACATGAAGCGCAGCATGAAGTGCAGTCAGAGCACTACCGAGCCTTTTCTGAACAGCCTTACGCTTTTCGGCAGGGTCGCTATCGCCACCGGCTTGCCTATATCCCGCGTGCATGTACGCAGTAAACATGGTGCTGGCAACAGTCGCAGTGGACTGCCCAAACTTCTGTGCCAGCCTTATCGTTGTGACAAGCGTGGCTTCGAATGATGCGGCATCAAGCGATCTCAGCAGAGGCTCAACAGCATAAGAAGCAATAAAGCTACACATGCTTGAACAACTTGCTAATGCAACGTCTATCCCAGTAATCGCTGCTACAAGGGATTGCAGCGCACGAGGCGGACTCTGGAAGCTAGACGTTTTCTTTCCTCCTGGTGATAGATGGCGGATCAAGAACGCAAGAATATCAGGCACCTTACTCTCCATCTTTACAGGGCTGTGGATTGCGTTAATGACCAGTCCAAGCCCAAGGACATTAGGATGCTGTGTGATTTCCCCAAGCGAGCTAAGCGTCCGCGCCGTGAGTTTTGCACCATCTGCTTGCACACTGTCTGCTCTGTCAATACTACCGGCTATACTCTGCAGAGAAACCAAAACACCCAAGCAGCTAGTTGCGTGGATATCATCCGTGTCTCGGATACTGCCAATGTTCTCCAGACCTTTTTGCAAAATATCTTCTAGCTTGGCTATCCAGGGTTCGACAAGCAAGGTCCATTCTTTACATGTGTCAGAGCTTATCTTCCTGGTGCACTTTCTTGTAACCACCGCGACTGTGTTAAAGGCGTCCACAATAAGTAGCTCAGAAGCAACCATACCCACTGTGCCTGTTTGTCCTAGCCTGTCAAAAAGGTATGTGCACAATCCACGACAAGCGGCGTTTGCACGATCGGAAGACTGCATAAACGATGCTTGTATGAGTGCTCCAACAGCCGAACATAGTATTTTGCGAGATGATGCGAGGATCTGATCTGACAGATGAACAGAAGCCATCAAGGTGTCGACAACGGACGATACATGTTCGGCAAGCAATAAGGATAAGCTTGGCGTATACTCAATCAGATGTTCCATTATTTTGCGACATACCGTCTGCAACTCCTTTGCGTCGTTGTCGTCGACACAAAGTCTAGTTATCCCTATGTCAGCAGCAAGAGCAAGCGCGAAAACAACTCGAGTGTGCTCAGACGTCCAGTACGCCACAGGGAACTGAACCACCGCACGCATAAGTCGAGTCCATACATGCGCTTGATCCGATGTCAAAACACGCAGCTGAGCCTGATTTGCTTCGGAAAGCCTGGCAGCAACCATTGCAATAGGATCCTGTGCAGCGGGTTTCTTGGCAATACCTTTTGACGGGAATGTCCCGCTAATAAAAGACATTGCATCAGAAACAAACAGCAACCCGGAAGCGTTATCTGAGATGTCATCTAGGCCGCTTGCTTGCTCTTTCCATAGGACTGCCGCGTATTCGACCAACGCTGGTGCAAACACATCGCGAATCTTGCCTACTTCGAAAAAGCTCGCTGATCGAAGAAGCATCCTAGTTTTTATATCTGGATCATCAACGCGCGCCCGCACAAACCCATCGACAAGCCGTAGTGCAATCGAATGTATAGATGTATTGTCTGCGTATTCGCATATCAGCTCAATCCAGTCGAGTATTAAACGCCATTGCGCACCTTTACAGTTGGTACCATCGATTGTATGTGCTTGGCCATCCCACGAACCCCATCCATCTTTGCTGCCGCCAGCTCCTGAAATATTGTTCTCCTTTTCGGGCTTCCCAACAGAAAGAGCACCCAAGCAGTCCAGAGAAACAAAGGTAGATACCATTTGCGACATAGTTGAGTTCATATTGTCCATGTCCACCAATTGCATAACAGAGTCTGGGATTATTCCAGCATTCGCTGACGACACAAAGACCGACCAATGCGTCGCTGTCTGGAATACAACTAACATTGCAATTGCAGCAACCCGGGGGTCTTTAGGAGCCTTTTGTTTCTTCCTGACGCATCTGGGTAGCACTCTCTTTAGAACATGCTCCGGATACAAGCACGACTCTAACCATCTTTCCATTCCGTCGATGCGCGATCCAGCTTCAGCAAAGACGTAGTGTAAAAGAAGCCTCTCCCAGGCAAAGTCGTCCGAGGCAAGTGGTGCTTGCAGGTCGTCGTACTTTGACACAAGCAGCTTTCCAAAAGATGAGCGCTGCTGTTCGGTACTTACGGTTGAAACGCTAGCCAGAACAAAGTTTGCTATGATGGTCGCTAGAACCCCAACTCTGTATGCACTGTCAGACCCATATACGTGCTTTACGCCGTCCATCGTGCGTCGGCGTTTTCTGCTGCTTCCATCATTTTGCGGTACACTGGCTATTGCCGAGTCGACCAATGTTGACAAGCACCCACTAACCTGCACAAAGGGCATCAGCTGTGAGACAGCAAGGTTGAGGGCGTGTAAGAATGATACGTTCAGCAAGATATTACATTTTCCGTGGCTACTGACGGGGATGTCCATATGAAGACGAGAGATTCGGTCAATCAGCGTGTCTAGTTGCCGTGCCTTCGCTAGGGTTGAGATCCAATGTTCTAAGACTTTGGTGGCCTGGTCAGACGTATCTGATGGAACGTGCAAGAATGCGCCAAGAAGAGTGTCCCCATGTGCTTGTGCAATCTCAGGACCTGCATCAAGTATAAGGTCAACACTTGCAAGTGCAGTCTTGTTGGATGCATTACTCGCATCCAAAGCTGAAAGAACCGGCTCAATTACCTCTGTTAGCCATGAATCCAGCAGTGCTATCTGGCTCTTGTATACATCGCTGTTGACAAAGCCTGTGTTGCCGGTCGTTCCAAAGCAGGGATCTCTGAAATATATGTCCACTAGTTGACCCAGGGAAACCAGCACACTTTCGCTTTTGCAGTGGGGCATGAGAAGCTTATAGAGATACGAGAACATGGCAAAGCATGAGTTGCTTGATTCAGCCTTGGAAACTGTTCTTGGTGTCGCAACAATTGCAGAGAGCCCTAATGTGTTTGTCGCCATGCTGCGCGTTTCCGAGCAGATCAGCGCAGAGGCCTGAAGATAACGTGAGAACAATTCAGGAAGGGCGGCTGCGTATTCTGTCGGAGACCCACCGCTTACTGGATCTATTGCTTTGGTTATCAAGTCAAAGAGCTGCTGCACGTAGTTCTGATCGCCTTCTGCGGTGTCGGGTAGCTGGTTCATCAGTGTTGAGGTTAGTCTTGCCATACATTCAGCGTGGAACAGCCCCGTGTGGAGCATATCAAGTACCTTCCGCTGAACAGCGCCGTGTGTCTGGATAATGGGAATGAGCTGGAACACTGGAAGAAGTACCTTTGAATCGAAAAGCAAAAACATTTTGCGCGGATTGAGAGACGATTCGCAAGCAACACACATGGCATGTGAGGTCAAGGCTACCATCTCAAGCAGCGACTCTTGAAGCGCGGGCGCACCGTCGCCAATGGACTTTAGATAAAACGTTGTGGTTGTGGAAACCAGCTGAGCTAACATGTCTGGCCGTGCTAGAACGACTTCCAGTCCGTCGGACGTGGATTCAACAACAAACCGCCAGACCCTCGCAATGGCCTTGACATATTCTGCACTGCCCGCCAGCGCCTCATCAGCAAACGCATTAACAAACAAAGGCATCACAGGGCCCTGGAAAACAGTTCTTATATCCAGCGACACATTAGAACCTCTTGCCATGTGCATACTGTCGAGAACGCACGCAAGCAATTCAATCGCCCTAGGATCCTTGCTCAACATATACTCGTTTGGCTTCTTTGTCTTTAACTCGCGCAAGATCGTTGAAAATAGCCACTCGGCAAGCAGATCGTCTTTACGAACAAGCATAGAGCAGAGCTTTTTGATGCTAGCGCCTGCACCATCGACCTTGGAGACATCGAATATAGCCCAAGCCAAAGAGAGCCGCTTCTCCAGCGGCAAAGCCGTGGACCGAAGTGTCTTGGTCAAATCCTCCGTCGAATTTATCTCAGTTTGCAGCAGACTGGTATCCAGACCAGGTAACCGTAGAGTGGTGCTCGCCATGCTTATCCAAGATCGCGTCGGCTATCCACGGTCCTACCAGATCTGTAACGAGTTAGAAGCGCAGGTATAGGAGGTGAATAAGAAAGAGACAGAGCAGGAAATATCGTATGGAAAAGTGAAGCAAAAAAAGACACCTTTGTTCGTCAAAGTTATGAAAGAGAGAAAAAAGACGACACAATCCAAAATTAAAATAAAACGTGATTATCGATCAAATCACAAAAAAATATAACAGCATTTTGGGTGATGTTATTTTCAACGTTCGAAAGCCCATTGCCATTCACAGGCTCCACAGACAGCATCACAGAAAATGTGTTTATTGTTTGGTTCACTATTTCTAGAGACAAAGTTCTGGCGGCATGGCTTTGAAGATGGGGGCGGAAAGTGTCTTGTAGCTCTACATCATCACATATTGTCTTCCTCATATCCACACTTTTTGCGGACATGTTGTTTTGGTTCCCACAAAATATATTCAACATGTTGAAAAGAGCTGCAACAATCGCTAATATTTTTGATGCTAGAGGATGGCTTGCAAATGTCAAGAAATAAAACAATTATTCTATTACGTTGTTGATTTAACGCTTTATATAATGCTGGACATTTGCGTTTATATGCCAAATGCTGCTATTTGAACTTTGAATAGCCTTTTCTCCCATTTCTGTTTTCTGCAAAATAGTTTTATCTTGTCATTTTCATTTTATTAATAGCTATTCTTCAAGGTCAGGTTTTTAAATAGCAGCCTTATATTGAATTATTTTTATCATGTCCTCGGAAATTGAAGACGGCAGCACGCCTATACAGGCCAGCAGCAGTTCGCAAAAGCTAGAGACAACAACAGCCGATTATACAAGTGAGAACAAGACAAGCAACGATATAGCGCCTCAAAGCAGCGCAGATAGTCAGGAGTTGGGCGATAATCCAGCGTCATTTTTGAGATGTGTTTTTTCCTTGATATCAGCAATGCTGTTTGGTCTAGTAATTGGTTACGACTTTGCTGCAGTGTCTACAATACTGCCTACACTTGGGGTATACTTTTTTAACCAGTCGATCATTAACTTTGTCTCTATTGTGTTTGTGTTTGCGCTAGCAGCTATGCTCCCGTTGTTGATAAAAATCGGTGACATGTTTAGACACAGGCTTGTTTTTGCCCCGTTCGCACTGATGCACATTGGCGGAGCATTTATGAGCGGAGCTGCCAAAGGAATGCCGCTTTTGCTTTCGGGTCGTGCGATTTCCGGAGTTGGGGCTGCTGGAACGACAATGACCTCTATTATTGCCATAGCGAGGCTTGGGAGCAGGAAGCAACGCGCTCGGGGGCTTTTGATTGTGCTGGCCTCGTGGCTGCTTGGATCAATTCTAGGGTTTGCTATTGGCAGCCATCTAACGGGTCTGAATTCGTGGAAGTGGGTCTTTTATGCGGAGACGCCATTTCTTATTGTCGCCTCCTTGGTAGGGATTGTGGCATTCAATGTCCGCAGACCCGTCGAACAAGAGGCATTGGCGTCAAGGCTCAAGCGACTTGACATACTTGGCTGGCTTCTTTTAACTGGATGTGTTCTGTCTCTCATCCTAGCGCTCAACCAAGGCCAGAATGTGTTTGCTTGGGTCTCTGGCGTTGTAATTGGGATATTTGTGCTTGCTGCATTCTTGCTTATTGGGTTTATTGTTGTCGAGCGCTATGTGGCCGTTGAAAGGATTTTGCCAACGAAAATTGTCCACTCAAAGGCCAGCGGATTGATGGTTTTTGTGCAGCTCTTCACTGGAATGGCCATGTTTCCGCCCTTTATATATCAAGTAGCATGGTACCACGTTGTCAAGAACGTATCTTCAAAAAGCGCTGCCCTATACGTCATGCCATCCGCCATTGTTGCGTTGGTTTCTGCCTTGGCTACCATGTATATAATTTCGTCCTGGAAGAAGATCCGCCTGCTGTTTGGCATATCTATGCTTTTTATGGTGCTTGGGGCCGGGCTTCTCATTTCAATGGACCAAAATACCAGCAACGCGTTGCCCGCATTCTACATGGCTATTTTTGGAATTGGGGTTGGAATGTCAATGCAGCCACACGTACTTTTATTTTGCAAAGTTAGTGGCGACGCGGCTGAGAACGTTATCGGCACTTTGCTGTTTACCAGATACCTCGGCGCATCAATTGGAGTTGCCATCTTCAACACCGCGTTCCAAAATATTTTAGCAACCAAGCTTGCCGAAACGGTTCTCTCGCATCTTCTGTACACAAAGTACATACTCGATGCTCCGGACAACGAGGATGTCATGCGTCTGTCGGCGGTGCCGCAAACCGTACGCGACGATGTTGCAAAAAACAACTCGCAAGCCATGCGCATTGCATTTATTGCAAACATAATTTACATTTCGCTAGCTGCGGTTCTGTGTCTTCCTCTGGTGCTGCGGTCGCTTTTCAGAAAAAGCCCTGTGCACGATGACAGGTAGTGAATCATCTCATATTGTCATATTAGATAAATGGGCATTTCAAGGCAGACTGCTATCCCATACACTCACGTGGTAGATTGCTTTAATATCCTCAGCAAATAAAGCCTGAGATGCTTGGTTTCGCTGGTGAATCACCAAATTTTTGGACAGACTTTTCATTGTAAAGAAGAATCGCTTTACTGCAACGTATAAAAGCTTTTACCGCTTCTTCCAGGTTCTAAAGGATTTTCCCACTTTAAAGAGCGTTTTGCTGTTTGTGCTGATAGAAAACGACAGGAAAAACTAATCTTTTTTTCATTTTACATTTCAACTAACAAAAATATATCCAACTGCAATTATATTCTCTAGCTACAAGCGCCGAAAGCAAAATGTCAACAGCTGAAGGTAGGTGAATTTGCATAACCGTGCAGTGCTGCTTATTCAAAAGCACTTTGGGAAGCCTGTCAACACGAACTTGTGAGCCACGAACGAGACCACTAAGCAGCCTCGCATACATACATACATACACGCATTCTCTTCTTTTCCTCTTCACTTGAATCATGTAGAAAGCGGAAGGTTTTCATTCCCTCAAGAGGAGGAAAAGGTTCTAAAGTTCTGGCGTGAGATAGATGCGTTCAAGCTGTCAGTGAAGCTTTCCGAAGGCCGTAAGCCGTTTTCGTTCTACGACGGCCCTCCTTTCTGCACCGGTCTTCCGCATTATGGCCACTTGCTTGCTGGCACCATTAAGGACGTTGTGACGCGCTATGCGTACAACACAGGTCACCATGTCGAGAGAAGGGCTGGCTGGGACACGCATGGTCTGCCGATTGAGTATGAAATTGACAAGAAGCTTGGTATCCGTGGAAAGGAGGGTGTCATGGCAATGGGCATCGGCAACTATAATGCAGAATGCCGCAATATTGTCATGATGTATGCCAGTGAGTGGCGCGATACCATTGAGCGTCTTGGTCGCTGGATCGACTTTGACAACGACTACAAGACGATGGACACCTCTTTTATGGAGAGCGAATGGTGGGTGTTTAAGCAGCTGTTTGATAAGGGTTTGGTGTACAAGGGCCAACGCGTGATGCCTTACTCTACCGAGCTTTGCACGCCCTTGTCAAACACCGAGGCTGTGCTGAACTACAAGGACGTCAGCGATCCTACGGTTGTTGTTGCCTTCCCGCTCAAGAAGGATCCGGAGGTAAGTCTGCTTGCGTGGACCACCACTCCATGGACGCTTCCGAGCAACTGTGCGCTCTGCGTCAACCCCGATTTTGAGTACGTCAAGATCAAGGACGGCACAACAGGCAAAATCTACATTCTTCTCGAGAACTGCCTTAACATCCTGTACAAGGACCCAAAGAAGGCCAAGTTTGATGTGCTAGAGAGGATCAAGGCCCAGGATCTTGTTGGTCTTGAGTACGAGCCCATCTTTGACTTCTTTGTGCCCAACCTCAAGGATACCGCATGGCGCGTGGTTTCTGACAAGTATGTCACCGACAGCAGCGGTACAGGCATTGTCCACAATGCGCCCGCGTATGGTGAGGACGATTACCGCGTTTGCGTTGAGCACAAGATCATTACCACAGATGGCTTTTTGCCAACTCCTGTTGACGACCATGGCAAGTTTGATGCCACCGTGCCTACGTTTGCCGGCATGTATGTGAAGGATGCCGACAAGGATATTATCAAGAACATCAAGTCCCGCGGTCGCCTAGTGCACCAAGCTACGGTTGTGCATAGCTATCCATTCTGCTGGCGCTCCGACACACCGCTTATCTACCGTGCAGTTCCTTCGTGGTATATTCGTGTGACGCATGCGAATGACCGCCTTTTAGAAAACAACGCTCAAACGCATTGGGTGCCTACATTTGTCAAGGAGAAGCGTTTTGACAACTGGCTAGAGAATGCTCGCGACTGGAATGTTTCTCGTAACCGCTTCTGGGGAACACCGATCCCCCTTTGGATCAGCGAAGACTTTGAGGAGATCGTGTGCATTGGCTCAATTGCCGAGTTGGAGGAGCTTACTGGTACGACCGGGATTACTGATCTGCATCGCGATAAGATTGACCATCTCACCATTCCGTCCCGAATGGGCAAGGGTGTTCTGCGTCGCACCGAGGAGGTGTTTGACTGTTGGTTTGAGTCAGGAAGTATGCCTTATGCGCAGAAGCACTATCCATTTGAGAATAAAGAGCTTTTCGAGCAGACGTTCCCTGCGGACTTTATCTCCGAGGGAGTCGATCAGACCCGTGGTTGGTTCTACTCGCTGATCGTTCTGTCAACCCTACTTTTCGACAAGCCTGCATGGAAGAACCTCATTGCAAGCGGAATGGTGCTCGCTGGCGATGGAAAGAAGATGAGCAAGCGCTTGAAGAACTACCCCGATCCTCGTGTGATCCTTGACAAGTACGGCGCCGATCCTCTGCGTCTGTATATGATCAACTCGCCTGTCGTGCGTGCTGAGACTCTTCGCTTTAAGGAAGAAGGTGTCAAGGATATTGTTTCGCGTGTTCTTCTTCCATGGCACAACTCGCTGCGCTTCTTCACTACGCACGTTGCCATGCTGAAGAAGGATAGTAACGTTGATTTCGCTTTTGATCCTTCAAGCAAGAGCAGCAATACTATGGATCGCTGGATGCTCGCTTCTATTCAAAGCCTAATCTTGTTTGTGCGCAATGAGATGGAAGTGTACCGTCTTTATACTGTTGTTCCTCGCTTGCTTGAGATGATCGATCAACTGACCAACTGGTATATCCGGTTCAATCGCAAACGCCTGAAGGGCGATGCTGGTATTGAGGATGCAGTCCACTCGCTAAACACCCTGTTTGAAATACTTCTTACGTTGAGTCGCCTCATGGCGCCATTTACGCCGTTCATTGCCGAGAGTATGTACCAGACCCTCAAGGCTTATCTTCCGAAGGACTTCTTTGAGGGCGATTCGCGCTCGTTGCACTTTGTGCCTTTCCCGGAGGTGCGTGAGGAGTACTTTGACGCGGAGATCGAGCGTGCCATGGCCCGCATGCAGGCTGTCATTGAGCTTGGTCGTGTTATCCGTGACCGCAAGACCATCTCGCTCAAGAAGCCACTTGCGGAGCTTATTGTTATCCATCCCAGCGCCGAATATCTCGATGACATTCGCGGTCTTTCTACGTACATCACGGAGGAGCTCAATCTGCGCAACCTTGTGCTGACTTCGGAAGAAGAAACATACGGTATCAAATACCGTGCTGAGGCTGACTTTAGAAAGCTTGGCACTAAGCTTCGTAAGGATATGCCTCGTGTCAAGAAAGCACTCCCTAGCATCCCGTCCTCTGAGATCAAGTCTGCTCAGACAACCGGCAGCTTGCTTGTGGATGGAATCCCTCTGAGCGCCGAAGACATCAACATTGTGCGCTTCTTTGATAACATGTCTCTTGAAAGCGGAGATAGCGAGTATGAGGAGGCCACCAACAAGGGCGTTCTTATTCTTCTGGACACCAAGCTTCGTGCTGATCTTATTGAGGAAGGCGTTGCTCGTGAGGTTATCAACCGCATCCAGCGCTTGCGCAAGAAGGCTGGTCTGGTTGCCGTCGACGACATCAAGTACTACTTGGATGTTACGGAGGATCCTGAGGGTGTTCTGGCCAAGGCCCTGAAAACGCACACGGATCTCTTCCAGCGCGTTCTCAAGCAGGATATCCTTTCTGCTGCCGATAAGCTTGAGGAGGCATTCATTGAGGAGATACAGGAGGTCGACGACTCCAAGTTTATGCTCTCTTTTGTTCGCTAGATCTATAGGCTCTAATAAGGGACAAGGCTTCTAACAACTCTTTTTTCTTTCTTTGCAAAGCTCAAGACATCTTTTGAATAGATAGACAAGCACATTCTTAAAATGAAGCTAGGCGCTACTTTATACGTGTATGATTGCAAAGACCTCTTCAGGCTTTAGCAATAAAAATTAGTTATTGTTAGACATAGCCACCAGAGGTTGTTAGTAAGCTACCAATTGGGTTCCTTTTGAAAGTCGTCTTCAATAGGCGTTACCGAATACCCGGTTTCATCAGGAACGGTCAGATCGACGTTGACGGATTTTAAAGAATCCACAATCCAAAGAGGCACGGTCTTGCCAAATCTTGTCTTCATAAAGTCGCGAATGAATGCTGGAAACC
Source organism: Coemansia sp. Benny D160-2 (assembly GCA_027595805.1). NCBI lineage: Eukaryota > Fungi > Kickxellomycota > Kickxellomycetes > Kickxellales > Kickxellaceae > Coemansia > Coemansia sp. Benny D160-2. The sequence continues at coordinate 15,634 of JANBOK010000117.1, read as the reverse complement.
GGTTGCAAATGATGGCACGCCGGATATCGTACATTAGACGCATTTGGAAAGCAATGTTGTGGATAGTGACCAGATGGCATCCCGTTGTCTCCTTGGTCACGGAATTGTGCAAGTAGGCACGGGTGTAGTTTGTGCATGTAGGGCAGTCGCAGTCCTTGTCGATGGGTGTGAAATCGTCCTTGTACTTTCCCTGTCTGAGAGAAAGCGAGCCGGTGCGCACAAGAGCATTCCCAAACCGCGCTGTACGGGTTGGAAACACGCAATCGTACATGTCGACACCCAGAGCAGAGCACACAACCAGGTCTTCGGCATAGCCAACACCCATGCAGTAGCGAGGCTTGTTCGTCGGCAGAATATCTGTGGACAGGGAAACCATGCGCCAGAAGGAGCCTTTTGCCTCGCCGCCACTCAATCCGCCTATCGCGTAGCCTGGCGAGTCACGCTTGACGAGCTCCTGTGCGGAGATAGTGCGCAGACGCTCGTCCAGCCCGCCCTGCACAATGGGAAACAGATTCTGTTCGGTCGGGCGTTTGTGGGCCTTGATGCTGCGGTCGAGCCATCTAACGGACCGCTGCATAGCCTCTTCCACCCGCGGGCCGACCGTAAGCGAGGAAACCACGTCGTCAAGCTGCATCATAATGTCGGCACCAATGGCGTTCTGCAAACCGATCGACATTTCCGGTGTCAGCATCATTTTCTTTCCGTCATGAGGGTTCTCAAACTCCACGCCTTCCTCGGTGATGTTGGCCAGTCTGAGCAATGACACCATCTGGAAGCCACCGCTGTCCGTAAGTAGACCGCGGTTCCACGCCATAAACTTGTGGAGCCCACCAGCCTTTTCAAGCAGCTCTGGGCCAGGCCGAGACCCTAGATGGTACGTGTTTCCAAGAATGACATGGCAGTCCAACGCTCCCAGCTGCTTGGTTGTGATCCCCTTTATAGAGCCCATTGTGCCAACGGGCATAAACATTGGCGTGCGCGCGGTGTAGTGCGGCAGATGCATTTTGGACGCTCGCGCCTTTGTCGTCGAACACCGGGCAAAGACCTCGAATCTTAGTGCCGGGCTGGTGGAAACTTCCAGCGGGGCATCGAGCTGGCTGAACTCGTTAGACTTTGTCATTATTCTTCTCTGTGCTGGTCCGCTGCCAACAGTCTGTCTGTGCTGTGCTGTTGGTGACAGAGGGCGGAGGCAGCGACGGGTGCTGTTGACGAATGCGAGCACTTTTGGGATTGCTGCTGCAGGGACCGGAAATTATAAACGAATTTGGTATTGTGGAGCCAGCAAACAGAGCAGAAGAAGGTATTGCAGCAATGTTGGACCAAGAAAGCGATTGCTGTTTTTGCTATTTGATCGAATTCTGCTTCTCTGTTTCCCAGATCATGAATTCTCTTGATCGTGATCTGAATATTACGCCGTTTCTCTCTGTAAAAGGCGTAATCAGCCTGAGCGCCAACTTTTGTGCCTTAGTGTCTTTTTGGGTGGAGAGTTGGAAAAACGATGTGCCGTAGCGCTGTTGCATGTGGGACCCGTCCAATTACATTTCACCGTGCATCTGATAGAACTGCAGGAACAAGTCAGGGGACAAGCGGGGCTATTTCTCCCCCTTTTGTGACGGCGCTTCTTTTGACATTCGCCAAAGGCACCGCTTGTTTCCTTTTGAGGATTGAAAGGCAAAATAGCTGCTTTTCTTGCCCAAGGAGGAATGAGAGTCGCGAGAAGCAATTGGTTCTGGATAGAATGCTGAAGCATGGATCAACAGCATCTTATCCCCCAAAAAAATATGTGCCAAGCGCAAACACAAGAAGGATGTTGCCAGCCAGGACTTTTTACAGCTAGCGTATAAATAACATTACTAATAGAACTCGGCAACAGGTACCAAAATATTGTGACATAAATGTATGTCACAGAAGCAGAATTTGCAAGGGGTGAGTGCAAGCTGTTCTGTCAGCATCAAGTCGTCTGCATACGCGAATGATTCAATATATCGACATATTCCACAATATTCACACGGGGACGCGTGCAGATATATGTGCCCCGAGTCCCTCTTTGTCGGTTTACTATGAAAGGAATTGAGCAAACGTGGAGTACGGCCGTAGAGAAGGAATACATTGTGGCCAGGTGCATTTATATGTGTCGGCATGAGTACGTTCTACAATTTCTTTCTTTTTAACTTGTATTTTTCTACACATGCGGACACACCAACAAACAACAATAGCACAAGAATAGCTGATTGTTAGACGGCATTCGCTGGATCGTGCATATATAGCAAATTCGTAGTTTTCTCGGTGTAGTCTGTGCCAACGACATGTTTGCGGACTCGTTTGTGGGCGGGATATACCACCGAGACAGCAGCAGCGTTAACACCCATCGTTGGAACAGATAGGAAATCAAGCGGCACATCTGTGCTCAGTATCGCCATGTATGGAAAGAGCAATATGCAAAGTGACAGCAGATGCCATGTTTCATAGCCGGACACTGCGCTTCAGCCGTTTCTAAACCTATGACTCAGAAGAAAAAAAAACAAACAGGACGCTGAAACAAAAGCTGTACATTTTGAGCATGGCCAATCACTCTGTCCATTTAGGCTGCTCAGAATGCAAGTGCAAGTTGGGGGAAGCAGGAGCTTTCTAGCCAGCCATAAATTGCTGCATTCGTCGACAGTGCACCATTACCATTCGGTTGCTGGTCGGTTTGGTGCCAGATATCAGGTTTTCTGAAGTAAGCCAACAGATCGTCTGGTCCTGTCTTGTTAGCATCGTCTGCCATTGCGTGAATTCCTCGATTCAACGATTGGATTGTTGGGATATCTCGTCTCCGCTGTAGAGCTGCCGAGGGATATTCCAGACATGTCGTTCTCTACACCACCTGCGTGGTTTCCCCTACTTGCCAGACTCCCGGCTGCATAAGGGAATTTCAGATTTTGAAATCAATGGCAAAAAGGTGTGCTGTCGGATGCATGATTATGATGCGTCCGCCGCCCCCGCCTGCCAATCAGTTTGCTTGCTCAGTCCCAAAACCGCTCGCTCTCCTGAAGATCATTTTGCGCACGCTTGTTTTCTGACGTGAGCAAGGCTGTTGCACCAGACGCTTTCCAAGGACTCAGAAAGGCAGGGCAAGTGGCACAAGAAATGGTCAAGGGATGAATTCCCAAGATCTGGCAGAGCGGGCATGCACCCATGCGAAACCATTTATGGCTGCCATAAAGTCTTTCCTTCTATACTGCTGTTGCAGTAGATGCTGCAAAGGATTAGCGGGGCTCTGCCACCTTACGTTTGCTAACCAGCCCTTGTCTGCAGCAAAGAAAATAAAAATAGAAATCGCAGCCATTGCATTAGGTGGGTGGTGGGTGTCTTTCGCCAAGGCAGTGAAAAAGGGCGATTAGAATTTGTGTCTTGTTTGCCGATCGCACTTCTCCTGGTTGGCCCTTGTTTCTTTCATCTGCTTTTTTTTATTTATTTTTTTATTTTATTTTTCCCTCATCTATTTTTTCTGCTTGATAATTTCGATTCTTGCCTCTTTTCTACACAAGCGAAGGCTTTTTTTTCTCTCTTTTTGTGCTTTCCATGCTCAGGGTTCTGGCCACACCATATTTAGTTACACTCAGGTGCCAGCCGTTACAACTGCCCATCCCTGCTCTCCCCTCTTTCTTCTCAAGACTTTTGTTTTACTTTTCCATCGGCCACGCTTGTTCTGTGCTTATTTACCTATTACTGCAAAAAAAGCTTGCGGCTATCTGATCATCCACTAGCCAGGTCACTGCTTGTTCTTTTTTAATTGTCGAGCCAGCAGACGGGTTAAGCTGGCTGGAGAACCCTCTTATCTCGCCCAGTTTTCTATATAGTATCCGAGCGCGCCCTACTGTTATCCCCATCGTAATTTTGTTTATCCATAGCCGTTTTCGTTGTCTGTTGCGCAAATGGTGAGCGCAAATTTGTCTCAGCAGCCGCAGCTCACGCCAGGGGCAATTCCTCTACTAAAATCGTGTGAAAGTATGTAGCCTGTGTTTTCTGTCACTGTTTTGTGCGCTTTAGGAAAAAGGAGAATATTGCAGTCGACTCAATTCCAAATGTTTTCAACCTCACATTCTAATTATTTATTTTTGCGTATCTTGATGCTGTTCGGGGTTTCTTTCTTTTCTTCGTTTTAGGCTGCAGACAAAGAAAGATAAAATGTTCTGGAGAGAGGCCGATATGTTCACACTGTGCACGACGCCATCAGCCATGCATATACAGACGCTCGGCTCGATATAAGCGACGTCTGCATGGCACGGCTTCTTCACAAGCAGCGCAAAAGGCAAAGCAGCCATTGGTATCAGCAGCACAAAAGGAGAAGAGATACGGTGGTCCTACAGATTCAGGCAGCCAGCCTGCGCCCTTGGAAGCAGCAACCAATAGTACTGGAAGTATAGGCACAAGCAACAACAGCAACAATAGTAGCGGCAGCAACACAGCCCCATTGCCCACATCCTCTGCCGCAGCACAAACGCAGCCCTCATTGTCGATCGGAGACATCCTCGGAAGACAGTCCGGAGAAGGTTCGGCTGACGAAAACATTCCCCTTGCTACTCTTTTTGGTTCGGCGCCAATAAAGGAATCTGACATTCTTCCACCGGCCATCCTGCAGAACATGAATTTTTGGATGAACGACTCGTTGTTGACCTCGGGTGTGCTTCCTGCATCCGTTGGCATGGGGAAAAACATGGCTCAGGGAAACGGGCCAGCTTCTGCCTTTTCGACTGCACAAATGCCGGTCTCCCTCTCTGCATCGGTGTCAGAAGCACACGCCTCGGAATCCCCGGCAACAATAGCAAGTTCTGGCAGTATTGTGCCGCCGTTTTCATCGCCGTATTTATCCCAAGGCCAGATTCTGGGCTCCCGCGACCCGTACACTTTGATTCCGATGGATCTTGCTCTGGGACTATCGGCATTCAACCCCCAAGCCACAGCCGGCACAAACGGCGTTCTACCTTCCGCCAACCAGATGCCTTCTTCTGCGCTGACAGCGTTTAGCTCCATGAGCACTGCGTTATCACCTCAGGCAGTTGATTCCTCCAGACCCTTCGTTTTGGGGCTCCAGCCAGATTTCCTGCAACAGCTGAATCCGCTTCACCAGGCGCAGCTCAATGCAGCCGCCATGGCAACAACTACGCAGTCGAGAACTACAATCCATTCGCCGCTGAATATCACATCTACAAACCCTCTTGTGTCGTCAACTATTGATGGCGAGCAAATCATGAGCTTCCCCACATCCGCCTTTGCATCCTTGAATCTGATGAATTCACTTGACCTACAGACACCGCCTTTAGATGTCAATGTGGCGCTGCAAGAGTCAATATCGAATAGTAACATGACTGCGCTTTTAGGCAGTTCAGCTATTCCTCAGATTCCAGCTGGGATTGCCAGCATTTCCTCCTCAGCAAGCCCATCGGCTGCGAATGCGTTCTCTACTGGTAACCCTGTTTTGGCTGGGATGATACAACCCGTGCCAAATGTGCTTCCTTCTGCAGCAACGCTGGATCCTGCAATGCTGTCCATTCAGCAAATATCTGCACTTGGCAGCCAAAGCCAGACAATGTTCCCGAGACACAATAGCGTCCCAGTGTCACAGGAGCGCCAAGCATCATTAGATGCTGGCACAATTGCTGGAGCGAATCGTGTGAACGGTAATATACTTGCTGATGGAGCTGGCACCAGGCCTACAGTCAGCATTGTGACGGCCGGCACATCCCAGCCAATGTTCTCTTCATCCATAGTTGCTGAGCCAGGCGGTCTGTTGCCGACTTCTACATCGTCGCCGCCGCCGCAGCAGCAGCAGCAACTGCAAAATCAGTGTGCCCCCGACTTGAACATCCAGATACCACACAATTACAAGGTGAACGAGATGGACTTTGTTGATTCCCTTCTCTCATCAAGCTCTCTCGGCACGACAACACCGAATCTGCAGGACACCATAGCTTCTGAGAGACAGCGGGCGCAGCAGCGAAAGTATCTTATATATGGAAAGCAGATGCCCTCATCCCAGCGCACAGCCAATGTGGTAGGCGATGACGGGGTTTCAACCACAGCCCCATCGCTTAATGCTGGCTCGACGACAGTGATGAACAGCGGAAGCAACAGTGCCACAAACAGCCCGCAGCATATAAAGGCACTGTCTAGTAGCAGCCCAGCAGCAGGCACACCCAGCAGCAGCACATGTACAAGCATTGGTCAGATGAACAAAGCCATTATCCCCCAGATGCTCAAGGACGCAGTTGCAGAGCATCCGGAGCTTGGGTGTCCCGAGCTCATATACAATCTGCTTATTATATATGTTGTGCACGACTGCTCACGCATTGGCATATATCAGGCGCATATATTTTGGATGCGTGTGCGGGAGTATCTCCTGCCCAAATTCCATCTCTTTGCGTCGATTGCGGATGCTTGCCGGTCATGGTCGCTTCCCGATGAGCTCCGCGCAGCGCTTCCACCGAACCTTGACGAGATTTGCTATGCGCTTTCGATCAGAGAAGCACCAACAGACGACAGCTGTCTGCAGATAATCAACGCTATTGGGCTTTTAATTCTGGCATCGTACGAGTTTAAGTCGGCACGCTTTGCACCCATGGTTGAGCACAACTGCCTGGCATACAAGATCATCGTGCAGGTCAAGTTCCGCGGAACGCCTTTCCCATGGCGCGCGGCAAAGAAGAATCCCGACGAAAGCGGCGTGGACTCGAACTACGAGGCACTGTTGCGCGCGTTCTGGCGACTTAGTCTCAGTCTGTATTATGCAACGGAGATATTCCGCATCGATGCGCCTGAGGACCGGGACTTTCTGCCCGAGATGCCAAAGTGCGACGACTACTTTGTGCAGCGCATCTTTGTTGTCGATCCGGAGGGGGAGTTTGGGTTTAAAGCAGTCAAGCCCTCGTACGAGGTAGTTGATAAGGGGTTCGGAGACATGTTCAGCACGGTCAGCGAGCTGTATATCAAGCAGTACAAGATTGCCAACCGCTTCAACCGTGTTCAGCGCGGCGAAAAGACAGCAGCCTGGTACATCAACTATCTGCTTGAATGGGACCGACAGATGCTTGAATGGCGTGAGGCACTGCCACATCATCTTCGCTGCGATCTTGCAGCGCTTGCACGCCAGACACAGCCGCTGGATGCGCGGCGGCGGCGGATGAATCTGTGGGGGCTTTCCGAGGACGAGATGTGGCAGAGGCGGCACCAGTGGAACGTGGATGTCGGCCGCACGATGGAAGTTCTCTATGTGCACATGGTTTTCGAGATGTCGCGAATCAAGGCCCACCGCATCGGACTCATGCTGCTGATGCACGAGGACCTTGACATGGTGCTCAATTTCCAGAACTCCAAGGTGTTTACGGTCAGCGAGCTCCCATACATGCCGCAAATGCCGCCGGTGACGCTCTCGCATGCAGAGGATGCGGAGAGGTTCCGCCACTTTTCCAAGCAGGCGTGCGATGCAGCATCCAACCTCTACCATATGCTGAAGTTCAACCACCAGTTTGGACTTGACCTTCACGCGTACTCAACCATCATTATCACCACGCTTCTGCAGGTGGGGCTTGTGTACGTTGGCCAAGTGCAGTCGAGCGACAATCGGCTTGCGTGGGACGCAATGCTTCGGCTGGCGCGCGTGCTGGGCGTGGTTCGATCGCTGGAGAGATGGGCTCCAGCGCTGTATATCTTCACCAACATTCTCAAGGCGCTTGGGCGGCCAGAGCTGATTCTACGCCCACCCAGTCCGGAGACGTGCGCCCGGCTGTCGGAATACACATGCATGTCGGCGGTGGCTGTGGACCGCGGCATGTCGGTGGAATCCAGCTCAACCGCCGACTCTAGTCCGCTGGAATCCGGCAACGCCTCTGTGCATGTCCCGGGCGGCGAAGACGAGGGCGGCCATGCGCCCAGCTCTTCCAAAGGAAAGAGGAAGCATCCCTCGACCGATGCGCATGGCGACGAGAAGCGCTATGAGTTCAGCGACCACCACTACGGTGACCCGCACTCTGTGTCGTCGAGTGCCAGCTCGCCCATCACGGAGGAGGAGGATCTCTCCAACCCGTTCCCGCCAGACCATGTCATCTCGCACATTATGCGCGAGCAGAAGGTCAGCACCGCCACGTTCTTTTCGCCAACGCTTCCTATTCTGGCAGCATCGCTTCTTCACAACAACATCCCGTGAAAGGCCTCTTTCCTGCTTACCTTCCATTACAAGCATTGTAGTATTTCTCTTCTTCTCCTTCTATCTGCTTACAGTGTGTTGTTTACCATGTATCACTTATGTCTTTGCTTAGTCTAGTTTGAAGTGCCGTGTATTTGTATCCTGCTGGCGATGTCGCCTTCAAGATCTAGAGATCTATGCGTAAAAATGAGAAATGCTAGAGATAAGGGACGGCAAGATCGGAAAGAAGACGCCAGCAGAGAGAGCGCGCGCTTTAGAACCTCAGTTGTCAGAAAGGACCCACTCTTCGTTGTTCGAGCTCCAGTCGACAACCTCGCCGTCGCCGCCGAACCACAGCGAGATCTCCTTCTGGGCGCTCTCGGCGCTATCGCTGCCGTGGCAGATGTTGCGGCCAATGGTCAGGCAGTAGTCGCCGCGAATGGTTCCTGGACCAGCAGCCGTTGGGTTGGTGGCGCCGAGCATGACGCGGCCCTGCTTGATAACCGACGGACCCTCCCAGATCATTCCGACAACAGGTGCCTTGCCGTTGGTCATGTAGTCAACAAGCCCTGCAAAGAACGGCTTGGACGAGAGATCGGCGTAGTGCTCCTTGGCCAGCTTCGCCGAGGGAACCAGAAGCTTGAGCCCAACCAGCTTGTACCCGCGACGCTCGAAGCGCCCAATGATGTCGCTGACAAGCCCACGCTGCACGCCGTCCGGCTTGACTGCAATGAAGGTGCGCTCCTTGGATGTTCCAGCCACGCCGTAGATCGGAATGCTGCTGTCGGCGTGGATCGCCGGCGACTGCTTCTGCGAAGCAAACATGGTGTACCCAAAGCTGGCGCCTGCCGCAATAACAGCCGCCGTGCCGAAACGCTTGGCGTAGAAGCCCATGTTCGACCCGGACGACGCGTTGCTGCTCATGGTGCGGGTTGCGGCTGCTGCGCCCTGGCGGCGTGCTGCTTGGCGGAGGACAGTGGAGGCGGCGCGTGCAAACATTCTGGCTTTATTCTCGCTGCTAGATCGGACAACTGGCAAAAAAAGAGTACTCGATTAGGTGCTTGAGGCAAATCAAAAGAGAGGAGAAGTGTATGAGAATGGACAAGATGACGGAAAAAAGTGGGGAGAGGAGGAAAGAAGAACCTCGTTTTTGTAGGAGCTGGCTGGGTGCTTTTATTTATTCATTTTCCGTGCTGCATGGCAAGATAAGAAATTTCCGTCCTTTTTTCTTTGTGAACAGAGCAGGCAAAGACAGTGGAGGAAAATATTCGCCTCACATACTCTTTTCTTTCAATCGAATATCCTCGCTGCTTTCACAGTCGGTCTGGAGAAGACGGCTGCAGCAAACAGACAGAGGTGGCTTGAAAAGGAAGAGCGGACCAGCCTGGACTGAAAGAAGACCAAATCCCGCTGGTGATAGCCCTGGCTCGAGCCGCACGGCATTGCTGCAGGCTCTGCGGCTCGCTTGCCCTTTATGCTGACGCGTTTACGGTTCAACGAGCACGCACGCTGCGCAATGAAAAGCACTCGTGTTTTTGGTCGCTAAATTGGACGCATTGCCTTTCCTCTTCCTCACCTTTTTTGCTCAATTTCGCATTGTGCTATTTTTCTATTTTTCCTTTTCTATTAAACACTAAAATTGCGAGACATGTCGACAGCTCAGAACACATCCAAAGACGCCAAGCCAGACCAAGAGGCTGTCGCCGCTGAGACTGCAGCGCAACAGCAGACGCCCGTTGCCAGCATGCTTGAGGAGGACGATGAATTTGAGGAGTTTGAGATTGAGGGTGAGTAGTATAATGACAGCGTGTTTTGCGTGTGTACATCAGAATACAGCTTGATGCCATTTCTGTCTCAATGCGAGATACTAAATAGAAAGGATTGAATTTGCGTGCTATGGAAGCTGAGTATCTCTGGTGTACGCTTGCTTGGTTTATCTTGCTTATTCAGTAGATTGGAATGAGGACGACGAGGACAAGGAGGATGTCACTCTCTGGGACGACAACTGGGACGACGACGATCTGGAGGACGACTTCTCAAGGCAGCTGCGTGCCGAGCTGGAAAAGGCATCACAACCCGAAGCAATGACAATGTCCAACTAAGTAGCATACGCTTTTAGAGTCGGCTACAGGCATTTTCTTTTTTTTTGTACACCCTCCTTTTTTCATTTCTTTGTTTCAAACAATATCAGGCTCTAGCGCTCGGCTATCTATGCTTTTACGTCCTCAGCCGCACTGGCGGGTCTAAAGGGCTTGTGCTTCTGACCGTCAAACATGTCTGCGGATAGGAGCAGTTAAAGCTCATCACCATTATCTTCTAGCTTGTTGTCCGGATGGGTGCGTAGCAATAGTTGCTCCCCTTGTAGATGCCGTCCTCAATAAACAAATCTTGCCGGTCATATCCAATGGTGACGTGTGGCCAAAACGCTTCTGGTTGGAACAGCGCCCCCTGCCCACCCTTCTCTCCATACAACTTGAATATCTTTCTGCGGATGGTTAGCAGATCGCTGTATACGTCGGCAACAACCAGCGAATAAAGAAGAAACCCCGCCTTGTCAGTGCTGTGTGCTGGATCTGGCAGTGTGCCATTGAATCTGCCCAGACACACAGGCATCAGTCGAGCATTCTGGATGCCATTCGCAGTTGCAATTGATTCGATCTCCTCAATGGTAACGCCACCAGGCTTTAGTACAAGATCAAACTCGGGTGGTGTGATGACTGTGATATGTGCCTCGCCACGCGAGTGAATGGTCGCATTTGATGCTGCGCTTATCGCATCGAATAGCTCTTTAAACGGCCCAAAGTCAAGTGTCTGCTGCAAGTACGAGCCAAACGGCTTATCTGAGGCATGGCTAGTGAACGGAATGCCAGTGGAGTCGAGGGCGCTCTTCTTGAGCAGAAAGGTGGGTGCGCCAGGATCGTAGAATATCCCGCTGGCCATGGCGCCATTCTCGCTGTAAAGTCGAGGTGACACTACGAGCATCACAACGGCGGCGACAGCCATAGCCAAATAGAGTAGCAAACGTGGCTGAGGCATTGGGAACTGATGTGGACGTTAACCAGAAGCAATAGTGAGTATATGTAATCTTAGAAACAAACAAACATGTTAAATGGCCCCTGTCCAAAAAAGCACTATCCCATGTAAAGCTAAATAAATTACTGAAAAGGGCTATTTATAAAGAAAAAGGAGCAAAAGTGACGAGTTTGGGACCATCATTGTCGTCTGAAACAGCCGACATTCGACAGTTAATAACAGCTTGTTATTTATTACAAAGCCAGAGGCAGAAACAGAAATACCCTATTCTATTCTATTCTATTCTTTGGCAAATGTGTAGCCACAGTCCAGCTCATCAAACGCACTCTGCTCAAGCATGGCAATGTCGTTCTGTCGAGCAGCCTTTTCGAGGAGCTTCTGCGAGCCAGTTACTTTGCCCACCGTGGCATTCGCCATGCTCTTTGCCTTGTACCAGTTTGCATGGTACTTTCCGGGCCTGGAAATGCCGTACCTGCTTTCCAAAAGGTCGCTGCTGGTGGCCACCTTCTGGTCAGCAGAGTTGGAAACGTTGTAGTTCTCGGGATGCAGCTCCCCGTCGGTGGGTATGTGAACATCTGCGCTGATGGGCTCGCCCGTCTTTGGATCCCGATGTGCGACGCCGTGCCCAATGTACTGCGGATTGCTGGGATCGGAAATAAGCTCGACTCCACCAAACACGGTTGTGCCAGACTCCTTTGCAACATCAGTTGCCGCTGGATATGCCGTACCAGTTCCTGTTCCATGTATCTTGCTGCTGCTCATCTGCAAATAGAAGGACTTGCTGAATGTGTATAATCTCTATGAAGGAGAGGGAATAAAGAAATAAGCGGCGAAACTCACGAGGAAGAGTGGCCAGTATATTTGCTGCTGAAATGTGCAGAAGCGTGCTTTTTATTCATATTCGTCATACATCCAGAGCAGTAGAATCCCCCCTGACTTTTAAATAACAGTGCGCATTTTTAGCAAACGTCTAGCAAATTCTGCAATTGCGCACCTTGCAGCTTCTACTGCCTGCAGCCGTCTCTGCACTTTAGGGGAGCGTATTCCAGGTATATTTTACAATGGCCAGCGGCAAAGGATGAGCCCCGTTTCTACTGGCAGTGTGCTGTTGTGCTGCACGCCTGAATCGGGTGGCGGCAGCTACGCCGCTCGTGGCTCCTACGCACATCATCCGCCACCATCCCCGGCTTTGTTGTCTTCACAGAAGCGCAAGCCAGACCCGCTTATTACCGTGCATTTTGGCGGTTTGCATAACCCATCCTGCATGGGTATTGTGTCCATCGCTCTACTCACACATGCTAGCAATCTCATCTCTGCCAAACACAGCCCAGCAGTAATCAGATTGCGATCAATCCACATCAGATCAGCCGATTCTGCGTCACCACAGCCAGAAAAATTTTTTTTACAGGGCCAGAAGCTCCCGTCCCCAAAACGGCCAGCTTGCCAGCAAAAAAGAGGTTTTTCAAGCGTCTGGCTCGATGGGCTTGTTGGTGAGAATCATCATCACGATGTGATTTTTTCCTCCTTTCTCTCTGGCCACCCTACTCCCCATCGGCGGTGCGTGCTTTTTCCAGACCCAAGCTGAGCCGCTTGCTGCCACTAATCTGGCTTACAGATTTCTTCCAAGCAAGCGCTAAAAAACAGCAGTCAAAGACGCCATGGGAGAAATAATGCCAGTGGATACTGAAAAAACGCTCCAGCGCGCTTGCCCTGCCTCTCTTTCTCTCTTATCCTTTTTTCTCGTCCTTATTTATTTACTTTCATTTTAGCTCTCGTTTTTATAGAAAAAAAGGTAAGCTTCGGATTTCTTCTCTAAAAGCAGTGGAGCGGGCAAGCATGTCTGTTCTCCAGCTTGGCGGTCCCCTTTTCCCACCTTCCGCTCGTCTGGGCCTGCTGACAGCTTCTACTTCTACTCTGCCTTTCGGTGTGCTGCCAACTCCAATCTGCTTGTTATTTTTTTTTGGAAATTTGTTGGATTGGCAGTCTAATTTGCTGCTTTCCAACCTGTCTAGTTCCGGATACTCTTCTCCGTGCAAGAGAACAGCACAGCCACAGATGGAGCAGCAGATAGTTGGGTCCGACAACAACACGTAGCTTTTATGCTTCTGTGCTGGAAGCGGAAGGAACAGTGCGGGTCTATTTTCTGTTTTGGCTTTTTTTTGCTTCTTTAGCTTGACGCGACGTTGGTGTGTTTTGCTACTTTCTCTTTTTGTTGGGCTTTTTGCCAGAAACGGGGAACAACATCGCGGTTGCTCCAAATATAAAGCATCTGCTTTTGTTTCCAGCAGTCGATGATGCCTACTGAATCTCCTCGTCTTTTCTGTTTCTATTGCTGCCTACTAATAAGACATTTTTTGTTTGCTTCATAGTCTAATTTGGAATTCTGATAAAGTAGTCATGGCTGAGGTTGATATTCCAAAGTTCAAGCTTGTTCTCGTCGGTGACGGTGGCACGGGCAAGACCACCTTCGTCAAGCGCCATCTTTCGGGCGAGTTTGAGAAGAAGTACATTGGTAAGTTTTTTCTCCTTCTTTCTTATTCATCTTGAACCGGCGTTGGTGTGTTTTCTGGCAGCACAGAATTGGCACGGAAAAACTTTGATTTGTGTTTATGAGAACACCGACTGCGGCTGTGCCCATGCCACAATTGGACCCTAACAATTGTGCAGCTTGCGCTTTGGGGGGCTTTCTTCTTATTCAAGCACATTTACGTTGCGCCTGGGCTCCTGCTATTAGTGTTTCTTTGTGTTTGTACAGACAAACGAACAGCGGCAATAGCAAAAACCACAATCAAAAGGCTATATTGTTTTCTTTCGTGCTGCAATCTGCTATGCCACGAGTTCCATGTCTGCTGGATGGTGTCGCCTGTATAATCAACGCCCAATCTAACGCATCATTGTGGTTTCGTCTTGTCTTTCCATTTCATTTGCTATGTAGCTACCATTGGTGTCGAGGTTCATCCGATTAAGTTCACCACCACCAAAGGCGACATCATTTTCAATGCCTGGGACACTGCCGGACAGGAGAAGTTCGGTGGGCTGCGCGATGGCTACTACATCCAGGGCCAGTGCGCCATTATCATGTTCGACGTCACCTCGCGCATTACCTATAAGAACGTTCCCAACTGGCACCGTGACCTTGTGCGTGTCTGTGAGAACATTCCCATCGTTCTTTGCGGCAACAAGGTCGACATCAAAGAGCGCAAGGTCAAGGCGAAGAACATCACTTTCCACAGGAAGAAGAACCTCCAGTACTACGACATCTCCGCAAAGTCCAACTACAACTTTGAGAAGCCCTTCCTGTGGCTTACGCGCAAGCTCACTGGTGAGCCCGACATTGAGTTTGTCGAGGCACCTGCTCTTGCGCCTCCTGAGGTTGCGATTGACCATGAGCTCATGAACAGATACGACGCCGAGATTACTGTCGCCGCCAACCAGCCTCTGCCGGAGGAGGACGATGACCTCTAAACCGCTTCGCTATTCTCGTTGTGCTTTCTTGTTTTCTGTTGTGTTCTTTTTTTAGCAAAATAAAAGTATGAGATGCTCTTCTTATTAACATTTCTCTTGCTTCTGGTACCACCCGTATTGTTATTAGGCGCCTGTCCGTGTACATTGAAATCCACATCAAACAATGGGCGTTCTTGACAAGATCGTGGATCCATATAAGGAATACAAAAAACATGCATTGTAGGGCAGGCGTGAAGCGCCTTGCCCCAGCTCTTGCGCCCAACGCCAATATTTGTCTACCTGCTGAATTGCGAGCCAGCGGAGAGCACAGGTCGCCCAGTTGTGCCAATCCGACCACCGCGTCCACGACTGCCACCACGGCCGCGACCTCTGAATCCGCCTCTGCCTGCGCTGCTGCCACCCCGGCCGCTGAAACTCTTCCGCGCCATTGCATCGGCAGCAGCCTTCTCTTCGCGAATGACATCTTCCAGCATCTTCCCCTTAATCAGCCCGCCGGTGTACAGCGACCGCACACATCGTTCATATGGAGGGGGCGCCGCCTGCTTCTTCAGTATCCGCTTACGCACCTGGGCCCTCCGCCTTTTGCGGCTGGCCTTGCTTTTGGACTTTGTTTTTTCGTGCTGCTTGCTGGATGCTGATGATTCAACGCTCCCATCCGCCTTTACGTGGATCACGCGTCTTGGGTACTGTAGCGCAGGCAATGGTATTGTAGACATGGCCCGTATGACCTCGGCATCGATGGCTGCTGCCAAAAGTGCGTTCCTATGCTCCTCTGAATCAGATTCCTCTAACTGCGCTTCAGGCCGCTGCGGAGCAATGTACTCGGGCTCTACAACCTCGGTCTCCACCTTGACGAGGTTAGATCCAGCAAACAGCTTAAACACGGGCACCCCGACCTCCTCAGCTTCTGCAGCTTCGCAATCCATCTCCTCATTATTCACATCCTCTTGCTGTTGCTGTTGCTGTTGCTGT
>JANBOK010000116.1:0-28058 GCA_027595805.1 Coemansia sp. Benny D160-2 | reverse complement strand
CGCAGATGCGAAGCCGAAGAGCGCGAGGATACCGGTCGTGTACATTGACCACGAATTAGGAAGCAAGAACAGGCAGTACGAGCAGAACAGGAGGGCGGCGAGAAAGCAGCAGAAGCGGGCAAAGACGAAGGCGACTGTGAAGGCGGCGGAGGATGGCGAGATCCTTGAGGAGGTTGTGCTTGAGGGCGGCGTGGTTGGCGTGGTTGCCTCGGGAAAGGTAGGCGTCCGCCCGGTGCCTCCCCCGCCTCTCTCAGCAGCTCGATCGAAGCGGCACGTCTCGAGCGCTCCAAGCACAGCAAGCACGGCGTCCGACGACCAGCGGACGAGCCGCTCGGCAGCGCAGCAGCAGCGGCAGGACACGTGCGCGGTGTGCGAAGCGCATCTCTCGGCGGGCGAGAATGGCGGAGGCAGCAGGAGCGGCGAGTGCACGTACTGCAAGCTGATGTACCACGCGGCGTGCTACGACGGAGTGCTGGGGCGCGTGGAAAGCGAGGCCGAGACGGAGAGCGAGGCAGGCGCGGTGGGCGGCGCAGACTCGGCATCGTGGGTTGGCGGAGAGTTCACATGTGTGTTCTGCGCGCGATTCATGGGCCGCGGCATCGACAGGTATCTGACATGGCGCATCAAAGGCGGCAGCCGGGGCGTGTGGCCACCGTCGCTGGGCAGCGTGGATGTGCTGATCAAGTGGAACGGGTTTTCGTACCGCCACCTGGACTGGGTGCCGTTCCGGTGGCTGGAGTGCACGAAGCGCGCGGCCAGTCTGCGCCGGATCCGCGACGAGGTGCGCGCAGGCATGGAGCCGTGGGATCTGGCGGAGCGGTTCGACAGGAGCTACGTGGAGCCGGCGTGCGTCATTGACGTGAAGCCGGCGGCTGCGTGGGTTGCCAAGAAGCGCGCGCAGCGGCTGGAGGAAGCGCGACCCGCCGTGGATCGCAGCGCGTGGCGCCTGTACACCGACAACGAGGTTGTGCGCGTGGCCTGGCGCGGCCTGGGAATGAGCGAGTCGTCGTGGGAGGCGCCGCCCAGCCCGGCCGACGATGCCGCCGAGTACATGGCGTGGGCCGCGGCGTTCCAGATCTGGCAGCGCGCATCGACAGTCAGTCTGCGCAAGCATCGGCGCGCGGAGCAGCGGCGCCGGGCGGACGCGGGCGCCTCGGCGGATGCCGGGCGGCGGCTGGATGTGTCGGACAGTCCGGCGTATCTCCGCGGCGGACGGCTGCTGGACCACCAGGTTGCTGGCGCCAACTGGCTGCTGGAGCGGTGGCAGCAGCGGCGGCCGGCGATTCTGGCGGACGAGATGGGCATGGGCAAGACGATCCAGGTGATCGCGTATCTGGCGGCAATCTACAACTCGACGATTGCAGCCGATCTGGACGGCGCGGGTGCCGCAGCCTCCAACACCGGCACGTTTCCGTTCCTTGTGGTGGTTCCAACCACGCTTGTGGGGAACTGGATGAGCGAGTTCGCCAAGTGGGCGCCCGACCTCGTGGTAGCGCAGCTGTCTGGCCGCAGCGCAGACCGCGAGATCCAGCTGCGCACCACGCTGTTCCGCGCCTACGACACAGCGAAGGATCTGTGCTGCCACGTTGTGGTTGCCAGCTACGAGGCGGCCAGCAACCCGGCAGGCATCGGCGTGCTGTCGGCGCGCGACTTCGAGTGGCAGGCGGTGGTGGTGGACGAGGGCCAGCGCCTGAAGAACGACCGCACCAAGACGTACGCAGCGCTGGCGCGCTTCAAGACCCGCCAGCGCGTGGTGCTCACCGGCACGCCGCTGCAGAACGATGTGCGCGAGCTGTTCAGCATCATGAGCTTTCTCGATCCGGCCGCCTACGGATCCGCCGACGCGCTGCATGCGGCGCACTCGGCCGAGACGGCGCAGGGAATTGCGCGCATCAAGGATCTCGTGCGGCCGCTGATGCTGCGCCGCACCAAGGACGACCAGCTGGCGCTGGTGCCGCCCAAGTGCGAGCTCATCCTGCCAGTCTCGATGACGCGCCTGCAGCGCGAGCTGTACCGCGCAACGCTCTCGCGCAACATCGTGCTTCTGCGCAGCATCGCCACCGCGCTTGCCACGGCCAGCGACGCAGCGACAGTCGCATCTGTGTCGGCAGCTCCGGCGGAGTCGGACTCGTCCGATGCGCTGGCAACGCGCGCCAAGCGGGGCCAGGGCGCAGTGCGCCAGACGCGGCCGCCGCGCGTGTCGTCGCTTTCCAACATCCTGATGGAGGTGCGCCGCATTGTCAGCCACCCGTATCTTCTGCGCGATGTCGAGCCGGACTTTGCGTCCGCCGACGAGCGCCATCGCCGGCTGATCGACTCAAGCGGCAAGCTGCAGCTGCTCCACGCGCTGCTGCCCGAGCTGCGCGCCCGGGGCCACCGCATGCTGCTGTTCTCGCAGTTCAAGGGCACCATGGACATTCTCGAAGACTACTTCATGGCCGAGGGCATCGGGTACCTGCGCATCGACGGCTCGACGGCTCCCTCCGAGCGGCAGACGAAGGTCGGCTCGTTCAATGCGCCGGACTCGCAGGCGCTAGTGTTCATGGCGTCCACGCGCACCGGCGGCCTGGGCCTCAACCTGACCTCGGCCGACGTTGTCGTGATCTTCGACTGCGACTTCAACCCGCACGCCGACCTGCAGGCCATGGCGCGCGCACACCGGATTGGCCAGACCAAACCCGTGACCGTGCTGAAGTTTGTGATGCAAGACTCCGCCGAGGAGCGGATCGTCAAGGCGGCCACGCGCAAGCTGATGCTCGACCACCTGATCATCCAGAGCATCGGCGACTCTGCTGGTGCCGTATCCAACAACAGCGCCAGCGGCGACGACGATCTGCTGAGGCCAACCGATGTGGAGCGGGCGCTCCGCCACGGCGCGTCGCGGCTGTTTGCTCCCGACGCCGACGCCGCCGCCGAGTCGCGCGCCATTCGCTACGACGCCGCGCGCGTTGCCCGGCTGCTCGACAAGTGCGAGGCCGAGCTGCGCGCGGAGCAGCTGCGCATTGAGCGCGACGTGCGGCTGGCTGCGTCGGCCAGAGAGTTTGCCAACTCCACGGTCTCGCGCTTTGCGCGCGTGTGGACGCTTGATGCGGCGAGCATGGATGTTTCCGATCTTGCTGCCGACACAGCGTCTGGGGCGACGCCACGGATTGAGGAGGAGGAGAAGGAGGAGAACGCCGATGTGTGGTCGCAGCTTCTGGAGGATGCGGCGGCCGCCGATTCTGCTGCTGCTCTGCAGGCCGAGGCCGATGTTCTGTCGGAGGAGATCGGCGGCCGCCATCTGCGCGTGCGGAAGCGCAAGGTCGACTACACAATGGCCCACCGTGGCGAGGCGGGCCCTGCGCGGAAGACGCTGCGTTCGCCGGAGGGCCACCATCGGAATGCGGACGGCGACTATGTTATGGGCGAAGCGCCGGAGAGCGACGACGACGATGGCGGCATGATGTCCGACACTTCCTTTGACATGCCACTGCGTCCCGCTGCCGCCGCTGTTCTCGATCCGCTGGTCAAGGTGATCCAGTCCGAGCTCTGCCAGGTCATCGAGATGCACTGCGAGCGCCTGGTCCAGTGCTACAATCGCGGCGACGACCCCTCTCCGAACCAGCAGCAGAAGGAATACTTGCAGAGCCGCATGAACGCGACCATTGCCGAGCGGTTTATCGGCGCATCGCAGGCTGTTCCCGAGGATCCGGCAGCCCAGCCGCCTTCGTATGCGGATCCCGAGCTGTTCTTCCCGATCCCGGCCAACGTGCGGCTGTACAGTCGTCAGACGCAGACTCCGCCGCAGCACACTTCGACTCCCTGCTGGGCGTGCGCGGCACCCAGGCACCACCGCGACTACTGTCCGCGTATCACCAGCCCGACGTTCATCTCGTGCATCCGCAGCATCAAGGACGTCCCCGGGTTCTGGTTCAGTCCGCTGTACCACCGGTTTATCCACTGGTACACGTACCAGTACATGTGGTTTATTCTTGGCGACCCGCGGGGCGCCGAAGTCAATGAGCGCAACAGGTCCATGCACCCCGAATACTGCACCAACGTGTCCATTTACGTGCAAGAGATCCGTTCGTTGCGAGCTGCTGCTGCTGCTTCTCCTTCCGCCTCTCCGCCGCTCACTCCCGCCTCCTCCGCGGGGCCCTACGCAGACACGCGCAAGCGTCCCCCGTACGTGATGGTGCTTCCCAGAAACACGCACTGGATGCAGAAGACGCACGGACGCATGCTTGCAAGGGTCGATCCGGCCGCCGTGTCCAGGTTCTTTGACCACGTGGCAGCAACCGACACGCGGTACGCGTACTTCAAAGCAGAACCCCAGAAGAAGAACAAGGAGGAGAATAACTCGACGGGGGCTGATGGCGGTAGAGATGCTTCCGGCGATATCACGGTGCTGCGCAAGGCGGTCAAGGATCTCGGGCATCTCCGCGCAAACAGCGTTCGCGAGATGCGGGCCCAGATCGATGGCTGGATGGCCCGGCCGGTCTCCGACGGTCTGGCCAGGGCTTCGCAGTTACTGCTTGGCACCCGGTTTATCGTGGACAGGGCCGCGCGGACGCGGAGCATGCTTGTTGGCAAGCACCTCATCGGAATGTCGCTCTTCTTGGCGCGCCAGGATACCGAGCGCGTGCTGAACGAGCTGCTTGGCACCCAGAAGCCCGCGCTCTCTCCGGCCGGCTTCGGGAATATCGTCAAGTCGCGTCTGCTCCTGCTGCTCCTGCTGCGCATCAAGACCATGTACACCAGAGATCCTGCCGGTGGCGATCCAGGCGACGGCGGTGCTGTGCGGTATGCGGATAGGTTGCGGTCGGTCGTTGCGTTGCTGGACGTGCTGCGACAGACGCTTGTGGAGAGGATGGATACCGCCGAGGGGCTGGCCTCTAGGACGGGCGGGATCCGGGCCTCGATTACCGTGTTGCATGAGCTGGTCGTTGCCGAGCAAAACCACTTGGCTGGAAACCCCGCTGGGTTGTCTTCGTCGTCGTCCCGCTCGAAGTACAAGGGCATGTTTATGGTGGAGATCAAGAAGCTGTACTCTCGGCTGAAGGACGTGACCCTGTCTGGTCCGGATACCCATGTTCTTAATACTCCGGACACTGGCACGGTCAACATGGCTGCTGCAAACATTAACCACTATAACCGGCAGCAGCAGCAACAACATTTGCCGCCTGCGCTAGTGCCTGTCCAGTCCGCGCAATTGCAACCAGCACCTTTGCAGCTGCAGCACCCGCAAGTGCGGAAACCGTCGTCGTCGTCGTCGGCTCCTTCGCTCTTGCCGTTCACGCCGGTGGTTTCGCGACCCCCGGAGATCCCCCGTCCTCCGCCCTCTCATTCCTCCGTCTCTTCGATTCTGCCTTCTCCGCCCAGCACAGTGCCTGCAGCACTCGTTGGTTTGCCGCAGAGGGCGGCGGCAGTGACGCAGGAAGCGGATGTGGCGGCGACGCGGTTGGATCTGGTCCAGCCACAGCCACAGCCTCAGACGCAGCTGCAGTCTCAGACTGGCCACTCGCCAGCGTGGTCGAGTGCCCATGGGCTGCGGATATCGCAGCGGTCGGCCACGCCAAACCTGACACCGCCTTTGAGTACACCTGCCATGCACTTCCAGCAGCAGCAGTATCAGCAGCAGCAGCAGTTCCTGATGGGAGCGAGCGCAGCCGGCGCCGGGTACTCGATTGTCAGCAGGGAGCCGTCCTCTGAGATCGGTAACGCGGGAGAATATAGATCTGGACCCGTCGTACGTAGTGCTGAGAGCTCGCCAACCAGCGATCTGGTACGAGGCGGCGCCGCGCAGTCGGCTGTTGTTGGTAGTGCTCAGCAGCTGGGGTTATCGCAAATGTCATTCCCTAACCAACAGCATCAACAGCAACAACAGCAAGCAATGCTGCTGCAGAGGAGAAGTAGTACTGGTAGTGGTAGTAATACTCAGCAGCAGCAGCAGCAGATTGTGTCCCAGCTCAATCAGCACCACCATCGGGTTACGACTGCCGCGCCCGTGCAGCTGCAGACGTACAGCCAGATGCAGACGCAACAGCTCCCGTCCCCGGTGTCCGGGAGATCGGCTGACTGGCACTCTCTTCAGCAGCTGCATGCGGAGCAGCAAATACTACAGCAGCAGCATCAGAGGCAGCAGCAGCAGCAGCAGTATCAGCAGCACTTTGCGCATCAGCAGAAAATGTACCAGCTGCACCAGTTTGGGGCTATGCAGCACCTCCAGCTCCAACAACATTTTTCCCAACAACAGTCGCACCAACAAGGTCAGCAGCAGCAGCAGCAGCAACAACAACAACCTGTGTCGCCCGGGTACTCCCAGGCAACAGCTGCGGCGGTAGCTAGACAGTCGTCTTCATCGTCACTAGTGCCAAGCACGGCAGCGATAATGATGATGATGAACCCACACACACCGACATTACAGACAACGATGATGACGCCGTTCTCCGGCACCAGTAGAATCAGCAGCACCGCAGGGTTTGTGGAGAACGGCAACAACAACGCCAGCGGCAAGTATAATAGTGAAAACGATGGCGGCGGTGGAGAAGGACCTAGTAGCAGCAGTTGGGATCTGGCGTGTGCGCTCTGCGGAAACCCCCTCCACTTGCCGTCCGGCTGTGGCAACAGGACCAATATCAGTGCACTGACGCGGAGGAGAGTGGAGGTCGAGATGGACAAGAGTCTGGCGCCTGGGTTGAAGGAGATGACGTTAGATACGATTGACAAGTACCTGAAGGCAGCATTCCAAGCATCCTGAGCTAGACAAAACACACCCTAGGTTTTATTACCATTATCATTATTGTTGTGATTATAATAGCATAAACTCTATTCAGACGGGAATTTTACTACAAACCCCGAGATTACATGTGGTCAGATATAGAAAACGAAGAATAGGAAAGGCGTTTACATTACCATTACAAACACAAGAGATAGCAGTATGGTGCCCAGCATGTCGCCGATGCCGGTGATGAAGGGGTTGACGTAGTCGTCGGGATCGTAGCCACGGCTCCACAGGAACGAGCAGGCCAGACGGGCGATTCCGAGCAGCGCGGCGCCGTGGGCAACGGTGGCGGCAGTGTACAGAATAACAAACCAGAGAGTGACGGCCAGCGACGGATCGAAGAGCCTGTGCATTGCCAGGAACCCCAGCTGGATCGGGATGTTGATCAGCAGCAGGATCACCATCACAAGACTGTGCTCGCTGGACGCGCGCGCGTGGCGGCGATGCAGGCTGGTGGAAAGGCGGGACGCGAACACGGTGCCGATGTTGCCGCCGATCCCGTTGACAACCGGCACCAGGGCCGGCATTCCGGGAAACCGGTCGGCGCAGCGGCCGACGATCACGCCGGCGATGCTGGATGTTGCGGCGGCAAACAGCAGCGGGCCCCAGCCCTCGGTCACGTGGTGCGCCATGGCCTCGTTGGCGCGCACCACACGCAGAAGCACGAGTCCGAGCGCCAGAAACGCAAGCGACAGCAGCAGCGGCCACGGCGTGAAGACCTGTGCGCCCAGCACGCCGGTAGCGGCTGCCAGAATCAGCAGCGTGGTCATGTCGCCCAGACTGGACGCGATGGGCGTGCCGATGTTGTCGGGATCGATGCCCAGAGCGTTGCTGGCGGCAACCGTTGCACTGATCAGCACGCCGATGACCGCGCTGCCAACAACGGAGCATCCTAATCCGGCCGCCAGCAGCACCGCAGCCTCCGCCAGAAACGAAGCTGCTGCTCTGAATGTGACGCCGCCCGTGCCGTCGGGCGTTGTTGCGGAGGTGAGCGAGAGAAGCGCCGAGATCAGCCCGACGGACACGCCGACCACCGTGGCCTGCAGGAGAAGCAGCTCCATGTTGGACCGCATTGCGCGGACGCCTTCAGCTCGACTGTCCAGCACGCCCAAGTTGGCCAATGTTGATAGTCGCGTGGACATGTTGAGCTCGATGTTGCTTTTGAGATTCAGCAGCACCGGCACCATGATAAAAAGCGCTGGAATCGCCTCGAATGCGCGCGAGTCCTGGATCTGGCCCAGGATGTATCCGGCTAGCACTGACCCGGCCACCGAGACCAGGAGCGCCGGCATCACCTCCACCGTCAGCTCCTTTACAATCTGTCTGGGCTGCTTGCTCGGATAGTGCTCGCGGCTGGCCCTCGCCGGCGTGCCTATTGTCAGTTGCTGGTAGCTGCCGTCGTCTGTCAATATGACGGCTTCATCGTCATCCTCGTCGTAATCGTCGCTCCCACTGTTCCTGCCGCTATGATTGTTGCTGGCGACCATCGAGCCCGGATGGATTGGAGTCAGCGACATTGCTATGTTTTCAGCACCCTCCTCGCTGTTGTTCCGGACATCGCTGCCCAAAAGACTCTGTTGGCTCATTGCGGCCGCGTGGGCCACAACGTCGCTGTTGTTGCCGCCTGCATTGCGCTGAGATAGCAGGGAGGCGAACGCTGCTGTTGATACAGCCGGTGAGCCATTGCTGTTGCTGCTAACTGAATCGCGGGATGCATTGTCAGAATCCATCTGGCCATTCGTCACACACTTCCCCCCTGCTTTTGGTTGTTGCTATTGGCCTTGTCTATCTGCCCGCTTGTGCTTCCTTTTGTTTCCTTTTGCTCCAACTTGCTAGCTTCGTTATTATTACTAATGTCGATATCGTTGAAGTGTGGTAATTTAGCAGTAGTGAAAGTGTCCTAAATGTACAAGTGGAAACCCTCCCGATTCTTAATGCAAAAACAAAGACATTGAGAATCAATAAAGGGGACCGTATATAAACAAAAAGAAGAGAAAAATTGGATGCGTGGAGAAAGAAAGAAAGAAAAGGCAAGTCTTTGAAACCCAAAGTGTATGCGCACAAAGTAGCATTGTGTCTGAGCTGATCAAGAGCACAGTTTGTTTTGGCCTTGCAAAGAATTATCCTTTAATCCGCTATTGACCACATGCATGACAACGCCTCTTGCACAGCACAAGCAGCCCTTTTTGGAGTGAAAATAGGTTTCGTTTTCAAACGCAGTATAACAGTTCCGAGTGCGGGGCCCCGCAGAGCATTCTTTTCGTCCTCAGACTTTGACTTCTTCTTCTTAATCCTCTACTCATTTTTATTGCAAGGTCCCAGATATTTCATTATTTTATCATTTTCGCAATGTTAGTTGCTTGAGCATGGAGCATTAGAGTGCATATTGAGAGCAGTGGGCTGTGCCACACAGTGTATATAAAACGCTATGGAAATCATTATAAAAATGTCTTTGTCGGCATATATTCTGCTGAGGCCACTGCTGAGCGGATTTCATATGTTGAGATTTTAGGCATTAGTTATTAGTAGCTGTTTACAGTACTTCGCATTTCAACAATTTATAGTGTTTCTGGTAATCGCTCGCCACAAACGTGTTTACAAGATACGGTAAACAGCTCGGGCTTTGCGGGTTTTCCAAGGAGGGAAAACTGAATAAAGGGGGCTCCGGCCATTTTTACGTTGACCTCCTGAAATGTGCGGAGAAAGGAAGACAGATGGAATCAATCAATCCTCCGCCCTTCCTCATAGCCAAGTTTATCACCAGAAGTATTAAATAAATGCGCCGAAATCAGCAAAGGTGATTATTAATTGCCCTCACCCGCCGGACACAGATAAAAGGAATCAGCCGGTTCTTTTTTTTTTTCCTTTTTCTCATCACAGCGCAGCCTTCCATGGTTTTGTTCATCTCCCTTTCTTTTATTTTCATATCCTTTCCCCCCACTCTTGTTTATTTGTTTGTTTCCTTATTAAACCAAAGTAAATTATGTTGCGCACAGCCGTCTCTCGCCCGCTCTTCTCCACAGCTGCATTTGGTAGCGGCAGCCACAGGCTCCGGCGTCTGCTGCGCACCAGTGCGGCGGCCATGATGCAGGCGACAAAGCCCCAGCGCAGCGGCGGCGGAGCCAATCCGCCGATGGAGTTCCCGTGCATCGACCGAATCGAAACGCGACAGCGGGACCTGATGGCGGAGCCGGAGCCGACGTACGAGAAGGTGGTGACAGGCTACGAGCTGTTCAAGCACAATAAGACATTCGTATGCGACCACGGCGGCGTGCTGCCATCGGTGGACATAGCGTACGAGACGTGGGGGACGCCCAACGCAGACAGATCCAACACGATCCTGATCCACACGGGGCTCTCGGCCAGCTCGCATGCGCACAGCCATGCGAAGAACACGAAGCCCGGATGGTGGGAGGCGTTCATTGGGCCCGGGAAAGCAATCGACACCGACAAGTTCCACGTGATCTGCTCGACGGTTATCGGCGGATGCTACGGATCCACGGGTCCGTGGTCCGTGGATCCGGCTACCGGCAGTCGGTACGCCACGACGTTCCCGATCCTGACGATCAACGACATGGTGCGCGCGCAGTTCCTTCTTCTGGACCACCTGCGCATCGACCGCCTGTACGCCAGCGTTGGCGCCAGCATGGGCGGAATGCAGTCGCTGTGCGCCGCAGCGCTCCACTCCGACCGGGTTGGCCGCATCATCAGCATCTCGGCGTGCGCGCGGTCGCATCCGTACTCGATAGCTCTGCGCTTTGCCCAGCGCCAGGCGCTGATGGCCGATCCGAACTTCAACCGCGGATTCTACTACGACGGGGTTCTGCCGCATGTCGGGATGAAGCTGGCGCGCCAGGTGGCCACCGTGACCTACAGATCCGGACCCGAGTGGGAGCTCCGGTTCGGACGCCGTCGCCGTGCTCCCGACCAGCCGCCCGCGCTGTGTCCCGACTTTCTGATCGAGACGTACCTGGACCACCAGAGCGAGCGCTTTTGTCTGCAGTACGATGCCAACTCGCTTCTCTACGTATCAAAGGCCATGGACATGTTTGATATCAGCAAATCCGTCACCGACAGGCTGCTCACGCAGCGCCTGAAGGCCGAGGAGAAGGCCCATGCGTCTTCGGCTGCCTCGCCGGCAAACGATGCTGTCTGTCTGACGGCCGAGGACCAGCCACAGAGCGCTGCCGGCCAGTCGGGCGTCGAGACCACCGACGAGATTGTGCGCGACCTTGTTGCTGGCGTGGAGAAGGCGATGCAGCCGGCGCTTATCGTGGGCGTGCAGTCGGATATCCTGTTCCCTGTTGCGCAGCAGAAGGAGATAGCCGACATTCTGCGTCGTGCTGGCAACTCCCGCGTCACCTACTACGAGCTTGACGCCATGTACGGCCACGACACCTTCCTGATTGATGTTGTCAATGTCGGCGCTGCCATCAAGGGCCATCTGGAAAACAACATATGATAGCCTGAGGAGAAGGAGATTGTTGTCTTGAGCGTGTATCTCTAATTTTCCTTTTTTTGTTATCTCCTCCACGAGTATTAGAAGACAGTCGGAATAGAGAATGGGTCACAGGAAATACATCGAGTCAGGTGACGGTGCCGGTGCTGTTTGCTGCTGCTGCTGCTTTGATTGTGCGGGTCCCGCCAGACTGCCCGCAGGCGCCGCCTCGAATGTGATAAAGTCACGCTGCAGATACGGATCCACGCTCAGCACACTGGCGACGTTCCCGCATCTGTAGCAGTAGTTGGGAGCCGACCACACTGTCGAAAGCCTGTCATTGAACAGCACAAGATACCCCTCCATGCACAATTGGTGGGCCCGCAGAATGTGCGCCATTCCGTTGACATACAGAAACCTATCCACCACGCGGCTCCCGAACGTGTATCCGGCGCCCCGTTGCGACCGTCCAAAGTCCAGCAGCTCGGTATCCGGGTCCGACCACAGGATATCTGCCAGCGGCCCCTCGTGCGGGATCTCCTCGAACCGATCCAGCATGCGCAGCTGGTCAATGTGCAGGATGGAAGGCGACAGCCCACCGTGCACGCAGAAGATGCTGTCGTTGATGGTGACGCCCAGCGTCAAGTAATCAAACACATCGGTGAACTCGCGCCAGACCCGCGCGTGTCCCTCGTACTTGTGCACACACTCCGCGTAGAACCCGTATGTCTTTGTGATGTTTCTAGACTCGTGGTTCCCGCGAAGCAAGTAAACCCTGCTGGGGAACCGCAGTTTCAGACACAGAAGCAGGCTTATCGTCTCCACGCTATGGTGTCCCCTATCCACATAGTCGCCCAGAAACAAGTAGTTGGTGAACGGACTCGGGCCTCCTATGTTGAATATTTCGAGCAGGTCGTAGAACTGGCCGTGGACGTCCCCAACCACCGTCACCGGTGCCTCTATGCTTACGACGTTGCTCTCGTCCATTAGTATTTCCCGAACTTTGGAGCACACTCCGCTTACTTCCTGCTCGCTCAGCAACTCACCCCGCTTCAGCCTCTCTATGCATCCATCCACTTCCATTTACCACTGAATTCCTCTTGTCTATTTATCTATCTTTGTTTGTATGCGTAAATGAAACAATGCCTCTAAAAAACCAAAAATACATAAATACCAAAACTAAATGCAAAGGTAAAGGAAAGAGAAAAGAAAACCATGCGCCGCACAGACAGGCTCTCTAAAATATCCTCCCAACCCAATAAAAAGCAAAAACCGGGCTCAGCCGGGAATTGAACCCGGGACCTCGTCGACCCGAACGACAAATCATACCTCTAGACCACTGAGCCAAACCAGAATTTTAATTTTTAATTTTTATACATTTACAGGCTCATGTTTTATTAATTAACAATTTTTTCTTTTTGCTGTTTGCATTTTGACTACAATATATATCTCCTCTGCAACCTATCTTTAGTCCCAACCAATGCTATTATTATATTAATTGAAATATTTTTTGCAACACAACAGACTTGATTTATTACTAAGCTAGTTTGTAAGTAGAGCCCAACCCCCTGCTAAAACCATAGGACAATGCAGATGTTACTACAATCTGTAAAGACAGCTATTGTCACTATGTTCAAACATTTGTAATATCGCATGGCACATGACCAAGTAATACACTGTAGGGTTAGCAGGCTGAAACTGTGGGATGTAAAGTTTTTTCATTACTGTACTTTCCTTATTTACATTACAAACAAACAAGAGCTATCTTCTCTCCATTAAAGTCTATAATTGATATAAAGAAAGTTTTATTTAACCAGTAATGCTGATTATGTTTCTATTATGTGCCAAATGTTACTTCACCTTTTTTAACTTTCCTTATGCCTTGGTTCTTTTCAGCATTGCAACTACTACAATCTTCATTACCTGTTGGATATTTACAGTATTTCCCAACTTTGTCTTTACAACCTTTTTTAATTAGATTGATGCATGTTTTGCAAGTATTTCCACACATCACTTGATTGGATAGTTAATTATTCTAGTATTGCGAAATTGGGAATATAAAAGTGTACAATAATCAACTGCTGAATATTTGAAATATCTTGAAAAAGAAAATTAGGTAAATATAATTATTTGCTGGCATTGAAAGAGAAGATTGTTCTCTTTTTATACTTTTGAAAATATTGCAAGACTCATGAATTTTTTCCACCATTTAACCAGGAAAAAGAAAATATGAAAAAAGGTGTTTGGTAGTTGATATTGCTTCAGCAGTTTTTTCATATTAAAATTTGATAATATAAACTGGCCAAACACACATATTAAGTTTATTATTAGCCAGGCACACTTATTACAAGGATATCAGCTTGTGTGATGGATTCAATTAGAATTCCCAATATCATCTCAGAAATAATTAAACTGATATGAAATGGGAATCTGTTTATTAATATAATATATCATAATATTAAAGATATACTTTAGAATTTGCTTAAAAACATGCAAGCTTTGGCCAATAAATAAATCTTGTGGCACACATTTGAAATTAGACAGAAAATTTCAATAAAACAGCAAGACTAATTAAATTAATAGTTCAAGAGAGTGTGAATTTCTTATCAACTTTGTAAAATTTAACACATGTGAAATTGCTAAGAGGATTGAGGCAAAATGACATGTAAAAACAATTTAAAAAAGTTGGTCACAAATCTCCATTCTCAGACAGTTTAAAACTAGTACATGGTATTTGAGAATCTACTAACTGCATACCACCATAAATTAACAATTTTTCTCCTAATGGTAAAATAATTTGAATTATAGACTTATGTTGAAAAGGCTCCCTTTTTTGTTCATAATGAAATAAAGTAAAAATAGTAATAAAGACCACTCTCACTCTATAGTTCTGGCCTGTCAGCCCTGTAAAATCAACCACATGTCTATGCATTATGCACCACTGTTAATGTTGCAGCATTGTGGCAGAACATGCCATTTTTAAATTTTCTCTTTCTCTCTCTCAGTCCATTTCTTTATATTTCATGTCATGAGATAATTTACCTGGTAATCAAAGATAGCAAAAAAGTTAATCCATTGAAATCTTTTATTTCTAATGGTTCCAGGATTTTTTAATAAAGTTGGAAAAGCTGATTACAATTATACATTTAAACATTTTGCCATTCACAATGTAAAGTAATTTGTAACTATATTATTCAGAAAATAATATTGTAATAAAAGCTATATATTGCTAACTTATGCCACTGTATTCAACTAAATAAGTTTTGTAGATTATGTGACACTACCTTAATGTTAATTACTTTATCTATTATGGCGTATTATTCTTATTTAGTCTTGCACTGATGGCATTTTTCAGTGCCTGTTGGGTATGTACAGAGTTCTCCAGAATTAACTATGCAAACTCCTTTAATTATATTAATACATGATACACAAGTAGTTCCACACATCACTTTACTGAATAGCTTGTTTTTGTGGTATTAAGAATATAGAATTGTTGGTATGTATAGCGATAAACTGTTGGTTAGTTGGAGAATGTAAAAGAGGGAATATATGAAATAGAATTATTTGCTGGCAGTTAAAAAGAAAAATTGTTCTCTTTTTATACCTATGTAAAAATTTTGAGGTTCTCAAAAATTGTTCTATGCTATTTAGCCAAAATGAAATAATGTGTAAAAAAGTGTTAAACAATTTGAATAACATTAGCAGTCTTTGCAATATAAGGATATATTGCATAAACTGGCTACACACACATTAAAATTATTAATATCCAAAATGCTTTTTTCAACCATATCAGCTTGCATGATAAATTTAATTAAGTATCAGAATACAATCTCGGAAACAATTAAATTGATATGAAAAAGAAATTTGTTTGTTAATATAATATAATAACATATAAAATTATGTGTTTGCAGTTGCACAATAAAAAAAGGATGTACCCACACAGAATTTAGCAAGTAAAAAATTCAGGCCAATGGTTCAAAATAAGATAAAATTTTTCAAAAGACCACATGGCTTGTTAGACTAAGTTTCTATGTAGATAAGATTTTTAATCAATTATTTAGCAAAAATTGTCACATGTGAAAATGGTTAAGAGAAGTTGGTCACAAGTTTTTATTCCAAGGCTTTCAAGAATGGGTTTATTTGATTTGGGTGTCTGCTAGTGTCACATTGACATAAGTTTATAATATGGTATTCTAATGGCATAATAACATGTATCCCAATGTTTTAAGCAGCTAAAGCTAACAATACATTCTGCTATTATGAATATGGTGCCTCTTATTATTAAAATTAGCCTCAATGTCTTACTCACAGTAACCATCATAACCTCTACAGTTTTCTGCATATTCACTAGCAAGCTCATTAACAATGTTTTAACCTCTTAATATTGCACATGATTTAAGTTGCATTATATTCTGCATTGTTTTCTACACTTTATGAGCCATTGCTTTAGCTTAGCATGCAGGATAGCAACTAACCTTGTTTAGATATAATTTAGCTTTTAGTTTTAATTTTTAGTTTTTGGCTTTGAATAAAGAATTTTAATTCCACTGGAGTAAAAATTTTCTATTGATAATCTCTAAGAGTGTTTGGACAACAATAAAACGACTTCTTGTATTCCTGTTAATAGCTCATCTGCAGCTGCATTTTCTCTAGCTGATAACACTGCTGGTGAGCATAATTCTATGCATAGATATTCTGTCAGCAGGCTGGCAGATCCCTCTTCTTTTCTGCCTGCCTTACTGCTTCTTTTCTGCTGCACTAACAGCACTAGCAGTTCCAGAACTAAATTTATTTTCACAAAACTTACAAGAAATTGGTTCAGGCTTTTACAACCTTGCATCTGCAACAATTTCCAACAACATTCCCAATTCAGACATTGCTCATTTTAGGGAGTCTGGTGAATGCACAAGGAAACTAGCTAAATTCATTGGCAACCTATGCAGAGCTGCAATTCCCTCCCAATCTGCTGTAGACATTGCCTTTGTGCAGAAACTAAATTGCCTTGTCAAACCTGCAGACATTCTTGGGCAGCGCTGGCCAGAATATCAGGTTTTGGCTGCAGAGCACAACTTGGGCAATGAATACAGACCTAGACAATCCCCTTCATACAGCCACCAGCAGCAGACAGCCCTTAGGTGTTATGACACAATGATTCTAGTTCAAGCTAAGGCTTATGACAAGGTATCCTACCACACTTTTTTTTATTATTTTGAGAAATTTCAGGCTTTTCCCAAACATCTGCAAAGCCATCCAGCAATTGTATGCCATTTCTTGCTCTTCAGTTGTGGTTAATGGCAAGCCCACAAAACCTTTCTTTATTCCTTGAAGCATCTGCCAAGGTGATGCATTGAGCTGTGTTTATTTTGTACTTGCTGCAGAACTTCCAGGCTGTACAATTATTTGTATTAGAAAAAGCACAGATTGGCACTTCCATGCCTTATCTCACACACATGATGTACATGGATGACAATTTTGTTATAATCAATTTTCTAGACCAGTATATGCTCTTTCAATCTGCACTTGTTGAATATTATAGTACTAGGATAGAAATTTATAAGAACAAGATAACACATTTTAAGCAAGCACACTGCAATTTTTTTATGAGAACAGTAGAAAGTGAAAATTATTTCTAATTTATAAAATAAATGTTGTCAACTTTCTGCACCAAAAGTGGGGGCAGATCCTGAGGAAACTTTTGGTGCAAGCTACTGAAAGACAACTCTTTTAGAGCTTTGAGGGCAGATCCCTTGATTATTAATTGATATTCTTAATTAGTACTGACATTATTATACTTCTAATTGATCTCCATTGTAAAAAGTTATTTAACTAGTTTAGCTAGAAATAATAATTATAATAAAAGAAAGAAGAATATATACTACTAATGCATGCCAGTGTATTCAATTTAATGTTTTTCAAATATTATGCACCATTACCTCAATTTCAATTGCTTTCTTTATCTACCTGTTTGGATGGCTGCTGTAAAGCCTTGCAACTATTACAAATTTCAGTACCTGTTGGATATTTATGGCGCTCCCCAGGATTAAGTCTACATATACCTTTAATTATACTAATGCATAATTTACAAGTAGTTCCACACATTATTTGATTGAATAGTTGATTATTCAGATATTGCAGAAATAAGAATATAAAATGTATGGTTATCAGCTGCTAACTATTTAACAATATGAAATGGAGAATAATCAAAATAAAGTAATTTGCTGGCATTGAAAAAGAAAGCAAGCTTTCTTTTATATTTTTTTAAGAAAATTGTTGAAATGTGTATGAATTATTCTTTGCCATTTAACTAGAATAATTTTTTTGAATAAAGTATGACATAATTTGAATGACACAACCAGATTTGTATTATGAGGATTATTGACATAGACTAAGCTCACACTCATTGTAATTATTATTAGCTTGATACTTTTATAATAATATTGACAAGTATGATGTATTCAATTAGACATCCATATGTAATTTCAGAAATAATTAAAATGATGTAATAAGAATGCAAACATTTTACTAATATAATACATTTAATTATAAATATATTTGTGACATCAGTATGATGGTAATGATAGCATGTGACATGGTGCCATGTGTAAAACACATGTAGTCACTAAAGCTCCTAGTGAAGTTCTACTTTTGGTCAATCTACTAGCATCTTGATATGGCTTTAATCAAGACACAACTATTTGGAATCATCCTTGCTTTCATGTGATGACATCCTGGTTATCAAAAAATGACAAAGGTGTCAGTACATTATGACCCTTTATTTCTAATAGTTTCCAGGAAAAGTTTCACCAGCAAAGCTGATCACACTTCACAATGTGGTACTAGAGATGTATTCAGTTTATTTATATTCAAAATTTACTTCAAGTATTATAAATAAAAATATTTGTATCTCTATCATTATCTACTATTGTTGACTAGCCATGCAATCATCACAATTTAGAGTGCTTTTTAGATATATACAAGGTCTCCCCTCCTTAACTAAGCACAAACCCTCAATTTTGTTAGTGCAGGATTTGCAAGTATTTCCACACATTGCTTATATGACTAGTTAATTATTCTAATGTAGAAATATAAATTTTTGAAAAGAGTGTAATGATCAATTGCTTGGTGTTTCTAAAATGTGGGATGATGAACTAATGGAATGTTATACTTTCTTATCAACATCAAAAGAGAGTAATATCATTTCTTTATATACCTTTCTAGTCACTTTAAAAATTTTGTAAATTACCCTCCACTATATGAGCATTGTAGACAGAAAATATATGGATGAGTGCTATGCAATTTAAATTGTGTGTGCAGACTTGATGACATCAGTCTTAATGACATCAACTGGCATTACACACATTAAACCCATTTTAAAGCCAAGTTTTTATAACAGGAAACATTTATTGGTGTAATAAATTTAATTAGATTTCCTTATGCAATATCTGAAATAATTTAACTGATATGTGAAATGGCAATCTGATGTCATGCAATTGGACTTTGCTGGTTTAATTAACCTTTTCTAGAAACCCACATGACCAAAGGGATTTTAAGAGATTTCTCTTTTACTTTTTACTTGGTTCTAAGCAAGTGGCCGCAAAAGGAATGAAATCTACTTTATTAAAATGATACATCAGTATTATATAATGTTGCTTGAGACGGCTCACTGTAAGCCGAGCCACTAATATAAAGTGTGGACTAAAAAATAGATTTGGCGATTCAAAGCCTGCAAGCGGATTGGTTTTTTGAGTTCGGCTCAGTGGTCTAGAGGTATGATTTGTCGTTCGGGTCGACGAGGTCCCGGGTTCAATTCCCGGCTGAGCCCAGCTCTTTCTTTTGCTGGTTCGTTTTTATATGGTGAACCTTGTAGGCGTTTCCGGGGATGCAAATATTATTACACCTTCTGAAAAGCTTGTGCTATGCATTGTGCAAGAAGTGTGTAAATGGTGATGTTGAATACATGGTTTTTTCTTTGATTGAAGTATTTTTATTATATATTGTTGACATTACATCATCATGCATGTGGTGGTATGAATATTGAAATTCAATATAAATACATTTTTATCTCATGTCTGTGAATGAATAGAATTTGTATTCTTTTTATAAAATACAAAATCCATTTCCATTACGTGGTCGCACTACAAACGTGAACAACACATCCGTAAAATTCTGATTTGCAATTATGTACTGGCAGCCTTGGGTATATAAAGCCTGGAAATATTTTCTTTGTCTTTCCTTTCATCCTTACTAGTTGTCGCCTTTTATCTTTTTTTCTACATATATTGCACCCATCGTATCAACTGCAATCAGAATGACACCCCGCCATTGTTATACTGTTTGCAGGGAATGTTTTGATGTTGATGTCCTTCCTTGCACACATGTAAATGATGAACCACTCGAGAAACTCGTAGTTGATGAATGTCGTAGTACCATCTGTGTAGGAATTAGAGCGGGAAAGGATGAAGCCTATTCAGCGAAGAATTCTAAAAAATCACATATTTCCATTATGGAGTTGATAAAAAGAAAGCTAAAGCGATTGCGTTGACCAAGCCAAGTAAGTCTAGAGATTATAGCAAATGACGACATTACAAATTCAACCCAAGACTAGTGAGACTAAGTAATATGGTGCGGGATGAGGCCCTTGTCTTGTTATTTTATTTTATTTTGTGGTTGTGCGACATACAAGCACCAATCAGTTGTATTATTCATGCTAAATTATTTTTTGCATAGTGTGGAGTATTGAATGTGAAAATAATGGTCCAAAAAGTATGAGAAAAGAGTTGTAAATGATGTCACTATTATTTGTGTAATGCAATGCAAAAAATATCTACTGAATGACGACAGCTATAGTAATAATTATCGCTAGGCCGAGTGATAGGAAGGAGGTAATGTTTCTTCATATAAATGTTTGTCATCGTTT
The DNA here is from genome assembly GCA_027595805.1 of Coemansia sp. Benny D160-2. Taxonomy (NCBI): domain Eukaryota; kingdom Fungi; phylum Kickxellomycota; class Kickxellomycetes; order Kickxellales; family Kickxellaceae; genus Coemansia; species Coemansia sp. Benny D160-2. The sequence goes on along the minus strand of JANBOK010000116.1, from coordinate 7,940 downwards.
TCTGTTTAGGAGAACCTCTCGTTATTCCAATCTCTTCTCTATCCCTTGCTTCAATCAATAAAGAAAACAGAATACAAACGCAGTACTATATTTCGTATATTATACAATAGCAAGAGCAAAAAAAGAAATTACAAGACCGTCTTTTTTATAAACCTTATAACCCAGCACTTTGAAAAATGGCAACCATTCCCACCCTTATTGTTGGACCTGCGATAGTTGCAGCAGGACTGGCGTACCGGTATGGTCGTTTTGACGACGACAGAGACCAGCGTGATACGTGGGGATTGACCACTCCCGGGTTCCGTGCAAGAAGAATGTCAGACATGACGGCGGGAGGAGCGGCTGGATATCCGGAGCCAGGTATGCGTACCGGTCGTTCTGCCTCGATTAGTGGCGGAGGAGGTGGAAGAGCAGCGGGAGCAAAGTTCGAGAGCGATTTCCAGCCGCAGATTCCTTCCGAGCGCCAGCGCACCGACTCGTTTGTTCCAACAAACATGCTTGCATCGTCATCGGCGGCCTCCTCTGCCAGCGGCAACAGCAGCGGCAGCGGTAGCAGCAACGGTGGCGGGTGGTCGTCCCAGCAGCCAAAGCAGAACTTGCAGCAGAACTTGCAGCAGCCGCAGCAGCCAAAGCAAAGCATATACGACAAGGTCTCGGACCGTCGCGTGGCGGAGACGCTGGCGGAGCGCGAGAACCCGTTTCCGCGCACCACGAATGAGCTGGAAAACAGATCGTGGGCGTTCCGTGCGCTGCACAAGGTGAGCGGCGACCTGGGGCCAATTGAGCACAAGGACAGTCCAGTCCAAAAGGAGCGCCTGGTGTTCCCCGAGGAAGCCGGCACCAATGCTGGCGTGTCGCGCGGGATGCAAGGCGAAGATGGAAAGCAGGGAGTCAACGTGCTTGGATCCAACAGGCTGTTTGGCAATGTTGCGCCCGACAACAACGACCAGCTGAAGCAGTCCGAGGGCTGGACGACGGCTGGCGGATTGGATGCGCCTGGCACCCGCAGTACAACCAAGATCGAGCCGTCCGAGAATGTTGTTGGCTCTACCGTCCATAGAGCGTCCCGTGCTGCCGATGACGTCAACAGACTGGGCGTCGAGACTGTGGATGCAAACCAGGCGGGGCTTGACGTCACCGGCGAGGGAAACGCTAAATCCCACGATTCCTCTTCCATGCCTTCGTCGGAGAATGGCAAGCCGGAGGCAAGATCTGGTGGCGGCGGCGGCGGCTGGTTCTGGGGCTCCTCCAACAAGGACAACAATGCCCGCGATGCTGCCAAGAAAGCCGCATCCGAATCGCGCGGCTGGTTCTGGAACAAGAAGAGCGAGGCTGACAAGGCTGTTTCGGATACTGCCGATTCGGCCAAAGAAGCCGCCGACAGCGCCCGTGGCTGGTTCGGCAACAAGAAGCAGGAGGCCGATAACGCCGTTGCTGATACTGTTGACTCTGCCAAGGAGGCTGCCGAGAACACCCGCGGCTGGCTCAGCGACAAGAAGCAGAGTGCCGATAGGGCTGTCAGCGACACTGTTGATTCGGCCAAGAACTGGGCCCAGTCGGCCTCCGATTCGGCCAAGGAGACCGCCGACAACACGCGCGGCTGGTTCTGGAACAAGAAGCAGGACGCAGACAAGGCGGTCGGGGATACTGTTGATTCGGCAAAAGAAGCTGCTGACAATACTCGCGGCTGGCTCGGCGAAAAGAAGCAGGAAGCCGATAACGCCGTGTCCGATACCATTGATTCGGCTAAGGAAAAGGCCGACAACACTCGCGGCTGGTTCTGGAACAAGAAACAAGAAGCTGACAACGCCGTGTCTGACACAGTCGACTCTGCAAAGGACAAGCTTCAATCAGCTTCCGATTCGGCTAAGGAAAAGGCCGACAACACGCGCGGCTGGTTCTGGAACAAGAAGCAGGATGCCGACAAGGCCGTTTCTGACACAGTCGGCTCGGCCAAGGACAGTCTAAACAATGCTGCCGCAGAGTCGCGCGACTGGGCGAAATCCAAGAAAGACAACGCCGTCGATGCTGTGGAGCACGAGTGGGATTGGGCCACCGGCAAGGCCGACGACATGGGTCGTTCCACACGGAATGCCGTCGACTCTGCTGCCGATGCGTCAAAGTCGTGGATGTGGTCGCAGAAGAGCAAGGCCGATAACGCCGTTGCCAATGCTGCCGACACTGTTGGCGATAGTGCGGCGACTGCACGCGACCGTGCGGCGAACAAGGCCGCTGGCTTTGCAGACAACGCCGGTGGCAATGGACAAGGGACGAAAAAGCAGCAGCAGCGTCGCGACTCCTTGATGTCACCCCTCAAGGATACCTCTACCACCACCACAGGTACATCTGTTGGCAGCGACAACTCGGTGCTGGATGCGCTGGACTCCAAGTTCGACGATGCCAGAACAGCACTCCGCAGCACCAGCGAGGATCTCCGCACAATGGCCAGCGACGCAAGTGTTGCGGCATCCGACAAGCTGAAGGATGCAGTCGAGACCGTTCGCTTCCATCCGACAAACGAGGGTATTGTGCGCGAGAGGATCGTGCGCGGACGTGGCGAGAACGGCGAGGATGTTGCGATGCGTTTTGTTGAGATCGATTCTGGTATTCCGCAGCTGAGCAATAGCGTTCGCGAAATGTCTGCCACTACTACCAGGGGCAGATAGTGGTGGGCATGCCTGTTGGCCGTTGCTAATACAGCAAGACACGCACGACACAGTCAGAGAAAACAAAAGACCCATCATACCCGGGGGATTTGATGGTTTTCCATTCCTTGGATCACAATTTTTCTACTCGTTTCGTTCATATCTTCTAAGCGTTTTTTAGAAAAACCTAACTTATTCACACAAGCAGGATCAATAAATAAGTGATGACGCTAACAAAGCAAAAAAGAAGGAGTGGAGGAAAGAAAGAGGAGAGACTTTATTGTTTTCTTTCCTCAAAAGCCACATCAGCATACATCACGATTTCTTGGGCCAACTAAATGAATGCATGGAGCTCTCTTTCATCTGCATCGTTTGGCCTTATCTGTTTCCTCACTCCAGCGGCAAAACAATGGGCGGACCATGCATTTAATTGAGGAACCATGGATGATGCTAATGATTCTGCTGACGCCGACTGTGGGATGATGATGCATGGCGTGTCCCGGTTTCCGTCCATTTTGGTTTAGCTTTGTCTTGTTCAGTTCCGCTTAATGATCCAAAATGGAACAAGGGTGCGGATTATGAAGGAGCAGGCAGTTGTCTTTGTTTTTGGCACATGTCAAACGCAGGCAAAAAGGAAGGTGCGTGGCGATGATCCACCGTCTCTTACTGGCACCTTGGATCAGGCGGTTTTACAGCTCGCTCTGCAGCACGCATAAAAAGGAAAAGGATGCGGCTGGTCGATCCTGCCTTTATGTGCGGCATACAGTTAATGCTGTTGGCAGCAATTCAAAAGATGGACGGAATGGCCTTTCCCCCCCCTTTTATTCCATCTAGCGCTGCAATTCCTTTTTTCTTTTCTTTTCACAATAATCGACATTCCTGTTTTTTCTTGTGCTCTTTAAAAGGGAGGAAAATATAAAAGGAGCGGGCAAAAAATCGTCATAATTTCCTGTTTATCTCTTTTCTATCTTTTTATAATCCGTCCCCGCTTGTTGACGTTTTGTTGCAAGCATATTGATGAGAAAGCCGAACATTTATGTATCTCATTTCCACTTGTAAAGAAGAAGAAAAAACGATGGGATTTTTCTATTATTAGCCCGGGATTATTAGCATATCATCCATACACTCGCTAGGGACCGCTTTTTTGGTGTTTCCTTTCTACAACGTTATTCCCGAAACCTTTTTTCTTTCTTTTTCTCTTCTTTCCACACCCTATTACTCTCTTCTTTTTCGCAACATTTCTTTACCCTTGTCTGACCATTTCTCTCTCTCTCTCTCTCTCTTCCTTTCCTCTATTTCCATACCTAAATCCCTTTTCGTTGGTGTTCGTCTACACGCGCCTTATTATATTTTATTTCATATCAACTTTAGTCTGTATTTGCATACGATACCTACTACTCCTTTTTCCGCCCTTTGTTGTACCAAGACCATCATAATATCATTATCATTATTCTAATCAACGCAACCAAATTGGCCCCCAGGAAAACCAAAAGGAAGGCGAACAATCGGAAGGAAACATGGGCAGACGGTTCGGCGGCGTAGCAGGGATAGTTCTGAGCGTGCTAGCAGTTGCTAGCAGCAGCAGCAACGTGATGATGAAGGGAGTTGCGTCGGAGAACAGCGATGAGCGGGTTATCGGAGGCACAGTAGCGCCGGAAGGGATGTTTCCATTCATTGTGCACTTGTTCAAGAACGACCAGCCGTACTGCGGCGGAACGCTGATAGACAGCGAATGGGTTCTGACAGCCGCTCATTGCGTGGCTGGAAGCGGCGGCGGCTCTGGAGCGGGGTCGTTTGTTACGACTGATCCGGGCGAGTTCAAGATTGGTTACGGAACCAACGGTGGCGGAATTGAGAGCTACACGACTGTGGAGTCGATTGTTGTTAACGCTGGGTTTGATCCTGTCTGGTACACGGTAAGTAAGCCATGCAAGTGCAGGGGTGTATTCAGGGGTTGAGGGGATTTGTTTATGCTGTATGTGTTCTTTTCGCCTGTTCTTCTTCTTTGGCTTGCATCTCGGAATTGTACAGTGAGTGGGAGGGGGGGAGTCTGACTAGACTCAAATCGGAAGGAGTGAGATCATAGGAAAAGACAGGATACGGCACAGCACATGTAGCGAGTGCTCTCCCGAGCCCAAAAAGAAAGAAGAGAAAAAAAGAAAGACCATGCGTGCATTTGCTTAGCGGTTTCTCCACTGCATAGCGTACACATAAAATGGGGTGGGAGGGGGCCAACCGCATGCTTGGTCAGTGGTCCCAAAGCTGGAGAAAAGGGGATCGCCCAGTTCCTTCGTGGTCCTTTTTATTGTCTTCTTTTTTCTGTCCCCCCTCCCGCCTTTATAATTAGCAGCCTATGCATGACGATTGCATGAATGGGAAAAAAGGACAATCAAACCGCTACTGATGTTTTTGTGTGTGATCGCGATTACGAAGATTGTGACTATGACTGTGATTTGCTAACATCATTGTACTTTAACCTGGTTTTGGCGGAGGATTGATGTAGTCGGACATTGCGCTGCTGAAGATCAAGGCGACAAGCGACCTGGTGTCAAAGACCAAAACAATTGCGATTTCCAACGCAGCCGTGACAGCCGGACAGACGACTATCACGGCCGGATGGGGCCAGACAACCAACGACAACACGGCGCAGGCAAGCCAGCTGATGTACGCTGGGCTGGTAACGGCAGACGACGGCACGTGCTCCAAGGGCGCATCGGACTGGAACGGACAGAACGGGCGCTACGTGTGCACGAGCTACTCGACGGCGCCGGGAATCGGAACATGCTACGGCGACTCCGGCGGCCCTCTTCTTCTCAGCACCGGTGGCGGATACACGCTGCTTGGGCTGGTGAGCTTTGACGTCAACAACAAGGACGCATCCAACACGCGGTGTGCGCAGGACGGCAATGTCAGCTACTTTACGCGCGTGTCGTCGTATCTTTCGTTTGTTTCGGGAAGCACCGGCATCTCCGACTCTGTGCTTGTTGGCGCAGCGTCGCCGTGGTCGCACAGCAACGACTCTGTTGACTCCAGCGCAGGCGCGGACAGCTCGTCTGAGACATCCTCGTCCAGCAACGGCTCGTCTTCGTCGAATGGCAGCGACTCGGACTCCAAGGACTCGGCGGACAGCTCCAAGGGCAGCAGCGACTCCAAGAGCAGCAGCGACTCCAAGAATAGCGCCGACCATAAGAATGACGACAGCAATGACATTGGCAGCAGCGACGGCGACAGCAATGCGTCGGACGAGGAAGACGCAAGCAACGGCGGCGGAAGCGGCAACACCGAGTACAACTCCCACGGCGTGACCGCTACCAAGTCGCATGCCTCGGGCGAAGTGGCTACGGACAGCAACGGCAGCGTGGTCTCTGCGCTGGGCGACGACGAGAAGGATACTGGCGACTTTTCTGGCGCCCCGCGCACAGGAAGAAGCCTGACGGTCGTTGGTGCTGCTGTTGGCGTTGCGATCTCTGTCGTGGCTGCGTTTGTTTAGTGCGACAGAGCGAACTGGCTTGCCTGGTTCTCATACCTTTCCATACCCCGTGCGCTTTGTTTCTTTCTTGGTTAATATACAACTGGCATGAAGCTGAATGTGACCCTGTTAAACGTTGGTTCATTTTATTTACAAAATCCCCCCCCACACTGCTGTGTGCTGGCTTCTTGTTCTGGCAGCATTCAGCCAAATATAGCCTCAAACAGCGACATGTCTGGTCTTTGGGCCGCCACAGCCGCGTTCTGTTCGCTTACAACAGCAGCAGCAGCCAGATCCACTGGCGGCCCAGCAGCACTGGCGGCGTCGTCTGGGTGTTGGATCGACTCGATGAAGTCGGCCGCGCGTTTTCGAGCAGACCTGGACTGTTGCGGCGCAAGCGGAGCCGGAGCGGCCTTTGCAGCCGTAGACGGAGGCAGAACGCGCATGCGCTTGCAGAGGAGCAGCGATGGCGCCCAGTCGGCCACCGTGCGCGCTGGGCTGGCCCTCCCAGCGGAAGAGCCAGACGATGCAGGCGGTCCGTTGCTGGCCGTGGCATCCGGCGGTCTTGCTCCGCCTTCACCACTGTCGGGCCGGGACGCCTTGACAAACCGCGAGAGCATCGCGGTGCCTGGATGCGCCAGCTGCGCGGTCATGGCACTCGTTTCCCGAGCACCGCAACCATTGGAGGTTTGCCTGCCAGCCAGGGCGGAGGAGTCGTGCGAATACTCGGAGTCTGGTTCAGCGTGTCCGCAGCTACTGCCGGCGCCACGCCCGAGCCCATCGTCGACGATTCTCAGCTTGGCACGGTCGGCAGCAGTGGCCAGCAGCGCTCCGTTGCTTCTGCCGTTGCTCTGCGGATCCGTGTGCCGATGCAACTGCGACTGCGACCCGGTTGCGGGCACAGCGTCCCACCGCGGCTGCAATGGTCTGTGCTGGCCTGTAAACCCGGCCGGCACTCCGGGGCCCCCGTTCACACAGGCGCTGCCTGCTGCCTCTGACTCCAGCAGCCCGGACAGCACAAACATCCCAAACACCCGGTGCTTGGCGGCTAGTCCTGGCCCCGAGCGGATGCTGCTGCTTGCCAGTGCCTCCAACGCAGACGGCGTGCGGGGATCGCCTGGAGTTGGAAGGAACCGGCCACCGCTGCTGGCGCTGCTCCTGCTTCCGCCTGCGTACTGGGTCCTGCTAGCGCCATGGCTGTCGCCGATGCCCAGCTCATCGTCATCATCGAACGCTGCGCTGAAGCTAAGCACATTCCGCCTCCTCTTCTTCTTATTGTTCATGCTCCTATCTGGCGCTGCCTTGCCGGGCCTTGACAGCGCAGCGCGTCTGAACAGCGTGGCAAGCGGGCGCGGCAGCACGTCGGCTCCAGCCGGGCTGTCCGGCAACGCCGCCGCATCGACGCCGTAGTCGGCGCCATGGCAGCCAGCCGCACGCGGTGTCCGCCAACCAAGGCCGCCCGCGTCTCCGCTCGCCATCGCGCAGTCGCTGCTTCTGTCGAGGTCGGCGAGGTCCTGCGCATCCATAAAGTCCTCGGGACGCAGGACCAGCCGCTCGGCGCGTCGGTCTCGCGAGGACACAAACGGCACCGAGGGCTTCCACTCGGCAGAAGCTTCTGCCGCCGCCTTCTTACTCTGCGCTCCGCGTGGGCGGTGCTTTTTGGCCCGCCGGGAATGGCCCTGGCGTTGCGCCATTTCCGTCCCCACGTGGATGAAATCCGAGCGGTTGATGGGATCGTCGGCGTCGTCGTAATCCCTACTGTGTTTTCGGCTGCTCATTCTTCAGTGGGGGGAGACCTCCCGGGCATAAGGAAGATGAAGTATAAC
>JANBOK010000115.1:0-28119 GCA_027595805.1 Coemansia sp. Benny D160-2 | reverse complement strand
AGTGGAATTTACTCACACATACAGGTGGCTGCGTGTAAAATATGTTTTCTTTTTGTCTGACTTTCATGTCAGCAATCCGTTTACATGCCAAGAGCACATGCCATATGACGCCAGGACTGTCTTAAATATCCAGCACCGCTTTCCTTTATGTTTTTCTACATGCAATCGATGCCGCTGATCATGAGTCCCGAAAGCGGTTGGCAGTAAATGAAAAACACCGCTGCTTCTGCACACGCGTCCACAAGTTTATCCGTTTCTTCCACCTCCGCATGTCTACTTTGTCTTGTTTTATTACATCTTGCTGGTCGGGGCCTTTTCTTTCCCTCGTCTTTAATCCATCTAGTGTCACACGTGCCGCTTGCCTTTTCCTTTTGCGACTTCAAGATGAAAAAGTGTTTATGTTTACTGTTTCTTCGTTGAACATGTATTTTGCGCTACCTTTTTTTCATATTTTTCATGTTTCCGATGCATATTGATTACTAATTATAGATGCCATCCATCCAATGTCTTTTTCTTTCTGTTGCTTTCAACTACTGCCTTGCCGTCTTTACTTTGCGTGTGCTGGGCTGCAATTGCACCATCCTTCTCCATGCTTAATTAATAGTCATCGAGTCACATGTCGATGAAAAGCCCGACTTGCGTCTTATGTGTCCCTTTTCATCATTGCGCGACCACGTCGACTCCATCGACTTGGGCGCTCTTGACCAAACCGACGTGGCACATGTCCCATATATCGTGCTTATCATAAAGGCACTGCAGACGTTTGCAGCAAGCAAGGACGGTGGCAATGATAATGCAGACAGCAGTAGCGACAGATGGACAAACTATCCGGCACGTCTGGCGCTGAAGGAGAAGAAAGAGCTTCGCAATGTTATTGGAAAGCTGGTCGAGGTGAAATCTGATGAAGAAAACTTTGAAGAGGCCGTCAAGAATGTAAATCCCTATTGCGTGCCATACGAGATTCCGCACGAAATTAAGCAGATCCTGGACGACCCTGCGGCAGCTACTGTTGAACTCAGAACTGCGGCCACCGAAGACGGATCCAATTTGACACAACAGGTAAGCTGGCATAAGCCATCGTGCATGCCCATTTTTTCGTTTGATTTCGATTTCATACAAGACTCCTCTAGGCAGCATTGTCCTTTTTCGCTTCCTCTGTCTGTCTTGCCTATTTTATGTATGCGCTGGCTGTTATTGTCAACAATCTTCATTCTTCCCACCTTCCATGCCTTTTTTTTGCTATTCAAATCCAGGTTCTCAAAGGTCACGCGGGCCTGCTCTGAACAATGCAGGGCACGTGGACTCTTTTTGTATAATATTAATTACTGTTTTGGGTCCTTTTTTGTATCAGCTGGAGATGAATTATTTTCAACTGTATATTTTTTTACCCGCCCGACTTTTTTCTATTTATTTCTTTCATTCCTATTTGCTGCTTGTTGCTTGTTGCTGTTTTTGTATGTTTCTTTTACTTTTCATTGTTCTTCTTTACTATTATTGTCTTGCCTATCTGTCTGTCAAATTAATTGCTTTTGTTGTTGCTATTTGCAACAGAATCAAAGGGGATTGGCTGTTTTAATTCCAGCTGGTTGCGGAAAATAATTTAGACAGCGATAAAGTAGTAGCCGGGATTCCTCCTTCCTCCTCCTTTTTTCACATGTATGTGTTTGGAGATACATATACATTTGACGTCACTTTGCCTATTACCAACACATTCCACATTTTAAAAGGTCAACATATATTGCCTTTCATTTGTTTATTTGTTTAATGATGGCAAGAAAAGGGAGAGGAGGTTAAAAACGTGTAATTTATGCGTGAATGACCTGCATTTTTTTATTTCTTTTGAATTTGCAAGTGCATTTGTGTGGGCTTTGCGCTTTAAAAATGCGCTATGAAATGTTGAGCACTAGTTGTAATATGCTTTCTTTATTTGTTGAATGGTGTGAGAGGCCATCCAGCACTATAAAAGTAATCTTGTCATATATCTAATTGATATGGCTCATACATGTGAAAATTATGTAATCTAAATTATCAGCATGGTTTTGGACATGTCTCTTCGCTATAATGCACATATGCATGTTGCGTATTTGCTTGTTTGTTTTCTTATTGCTGTGTGCTAATTACCATTACAATCATATATGTTTTTTATCATTCTTTCATTTCACACGCATTGCGCTGTGCTGGGATGTTATGTAGGCCAACCACAGATTCTGGCTGCTGGCAAATGCGCTGCGTAGGTACATGGCTTCGGACTATGCCGAAGGGAAGCTTCCTCTTTCTGGGACCATTCCGGACATGAAAGCCGATACCAGGGGGTACATTGCGCTGCAGACGGTGTATAAGAGCAAAGCCGAGCAAGACAAGAGCGAATTTGTGAAGCATTTAGCCGGTGTGTTGGAGGAAGCAGGACTTCCAGGCAATCACTTTGAGCAGGAGGAGATTGACGATTTTTGCAAGAACGCCAGCAAGCTCCGCTTGAGACGCATGTCCGCCATTCACGACGAGTATGCACAGGGTCCGGAAGCGCCTAGCAGCGATCTCGAGATGAACGGCATTCTGAACCACTATGTGCTTTTCCGCGCCTCCTCTGAGTTCTTTGCCAAGCATGGCAGGTACCCGGGCGCACCAACGCTGAACTCTGCTGACAAAGAGTCGCTGACTGTCAGCAACATTAACAAGCTTGTAGAGTCTGATGCAATCGAACTCTCTTCAATTGCTACGAAGTTGCTGGCCAAGTGGGCGGGCGATGCGAGTGAGGGCGACAGTAATGCGGCGGCTGCTGCTCCTGTTGAGCTGGCGACTGAGTTTGCACGCTCTGGATTCAGCGAGCTCCACAACATTGCCTCGTTCAGCGGCGGAGTCATTGCCCAGGAGGCAATCAAGCTTATCACCCACCAGTACGTCCCGGGAAACAACACGTTTATCTTTGATGGCATTAAAGGGGTTCTTCTTGCTGCCAAGATCTAGCAATTCGCTGCCAGTAAACATTATTTCTTTTTTCACTTTTTTTACTCTATATTGATATAACCAGGAGTGCACTTACACATGAGTTTGATGTCATTGCATCGGTAGATATTAAATGATAAACGACAGTGAAGAAACTAGTGAAAGAAAAAATATAACAACCAACTGGACTTCTTTGTATGTGCACCGCTTTCTAGGAAAGCCCGTTTGCCAGCTTAACGGCTTTGAATATCCCGCCAGCGCCAATGTCGTAAAAGTCGACGGTGATAAAGTTGAAGACACGGGAGCCCCACGTTGATTTGCACGAGTTCAGATGTTCCGACAGCGACTTGAACGAGTTGTAGCCGTGCTCCTCGACCTGTGTGGGATTCAGCGGGGAGTCGATGTTCTTGCCAGCAATGGTGATCCGGTTATACGCAAAGTGGTTGAGAACCAGGAGGTCCCTGGGAACGGCATCGCGGGGTCTCTCCTGGTTGCAGGGGAATGATTTCACCGGGTTGATGTTGGCGTACGGGATCTCGACAACGTACTCCCACTCGGGCAGGATGTACGGCACCGCCGAGGTGTCCGCCTTATCGTCAATAAACACAACCAGCCGCTTGTTCTTGTCAATCAGCTCAGCGAGCGTCGGCCATGCGTACCCGGAATGCGAGCTCCTGGGCGAAAACCCGGGCGCGTATGCGTATTTGTCCAGTCCCGACTGCTCAAAGCTGGGACTCAGCTGCGTGGCGGCAAACCCGCTGACGTTTTCGATAATAAACGTGACGACCTCGTGCGGATTGGCGTCCATGAACTTCTTGAACACCGCGAGAGTGTCGACTAGCCTGCCCTTGTCTACCAGCAAACACGACTCGTGGCACAGGTGCACGGTGGTTATCGCCGGGTCCTCTTCTTTGCTCTCCTTCTTGTGGTGCAGTTGGCGCGAAAAAATGCCCTTGAACTTGTTGATGATTGTGGATACGATTCCACTGCTGGCGGAGCTGGTATCGCTACCGGTCCCGGTGTCGCTGGCGGAACGCACAACATCGAGCATGAAGGCCCGCACCCCGTCGTCCAGCTGCTCCTGGATTGAGCGTGCCTGGTTAAGCGCCAGGTAATCCTCTGGCGGCGGCGACGAGTACGCGTTGTGCGTGCAGGCAAAGCTCACGTTGTTGTAGCTTCTCGAGCACAGCTCGGAGTAGCCGTTGCAGAGAAGCTTGGTCTCCGAACCGGTGGTCTGTTGTTGCTCGGGACTGGCTGAACCCTGGGCCAGCCCCAAACTGGCGACCATGCATAAAAGTGCGTTCCCGAATATTCTCATCCTACCGGGTGGAAAAAAGGGGGGGGAAATGCTAATAAAAATGATAATGCAGAAAACTTTATATATAATATATTACAGCATACAAAGGAATAGAAAGAGAAGAAAGCGAAATGTCGCGCTTTTTTTGGTTAAATGGTAGTAGCAAAGGAGGAAGGAAAAAAGAGGATAAAACTTTCCAAGAAAAAAAACAGGCTATCCAGTTTATCTTCTCGCCTTTTCTTGACTGCAATGCTAGAAATTCCCACTTACTGTCTTTGTATTATTAGAATTATCTGGATTTCTTTTCAAGCGAGAGACGAACGGCAAGAGCAAAAAACTTCTTTTCGGTCTTCGCCTGTATATCCCGCGTCTTTCCTTTTATATCTAGCTAAGAGTGAAACAAAGAGAAAAGTAAAAATTTTCTGTTGTTTGTGTGTTTTATGGCAAGCTGGAGAAATTCAAACTCCATAGCACAATCCTCTCCTCACTTTCTCTCACACAATGACCAATATCATATAAAAGTAGCAAAAAAGGATATGTTTCTTTGTCATCACAAGATGGCGCAGCATGCCGTTGCTGCTGCTGCTCTGGAGATGTTACGGGGATGCAATATATGGATTTCCCGCAGTGGTTACATATATTTCCGGCACATATGCTTAATATACACAAGTGGGGGTGGGTGGTCAAAGTGCGTTTATTGGCAAATAAGGGAGGGGGTAGAGAATGACAACAGCCGTTGCCTCCCATTGGTAACGGGACGTTATTTCCGTCTGGCGGGTGCAGCACATTGAACCGAGAAAAGAAGAAAAATGGCAGCCTGGTGACATGGACTATATCTCAGCTGAAGCTAATGGAAACTACTACAACAATAGAGAAAAGGAAATGGAAAAGAAACAACATCCCATCGAGAGCAACAGAGCAGATGACGTCTAGTAGAACGGCTTGTTGTTGACCCAGCGGTTGATCATGTCGAGCGAGGACTCGGGCTGGTCATACGGCGCCATGTGTCCAGCGCCAAAGATGCGAACAAACGAAAAGTTCTTGAAGGTACGCGCCTCGCCCGCAGCCTTCTCGCCAGCAGCAGCACCAGCACCAGCGGCAGCAGACCAGTCATGGTCCCGCTCAGCCACAAAGGACGCCTTGCCGCTCCACTCGAGCTCCTCGGCCCATGCCTTGTTTCCATACCAGTTGCAGATAAAGTCGGCATCGCCCGCGTAGATAAGCACCCGGATCCCCGCCTCGAGAAGCGGCGGAATCTCGCGCACATAGGGCTTCATCCAGTCGCCGCTGAGCGTGAAGCCGGCATACACCTTCTGCGAGCAGGCGGCAAACTCGGTGACGTCGGAGCCGAGCTCCTTCTGCACGGCCGGGGTGTTGAGGAATGCGGTGATGTCATCCATAATCGGATAGCAGAGGTTGCCGCCGTCGCAGGAGGTGCGCACGTCATACGGGTTGGCTCCAGCCTGCTGGAAGATGGCCAGCATGCCGTTGCAGTACATCTCGGCCGGATAGCACGCCAGTCTGTTCTGCCACTTGTAGCACGCCTCGATCAGACGCGCACACGTCGGGTACTTTGCATCTATCTGCTCGCACTGGCTCTGCTTGAGCACTGGCGGATACGTCGAGTTGCATGCCATCTTCGAGTAGTACTTGTACTGCACAAGCGGGTCTGTCAGTCCGTTTCCAATGCCGATGCTGGTAAGCGGAAGCACGCGCTTCTCCTTCTCGCTGAGACTCAGCGTGTTGAGCGCCATCTTGCTGCTGAACTCGAGGTTGGACTCGTGGATGGCCTTTGCCGTGGCCGGCACGTAGTGGCCGCCATACGACTCGCCAAACAGGTGGAGCTCGCTGTTAGCGTACTCTGGGAACGAGTGGTAGAAGAGCTGGAGGAAGTTGTAGGTGTCCTTGCCGGCGTCGTACGAGTTGAAGACGTCCTTTCCGTACGAGTAGCCGACATTCAGCGGCTGGTCTAGGAAGATGACGTGGGCCTGGTCGTTCCACGCATACTCGTTGCGCGTAGTGGTCTTGCCGCCCTTGTCAACGCGGCACGGACCGAGCTCCATCAGAAGCCCGGTGAACGAGCTGCAGCCAGGACCTCCGTTCATCCACAGTACGATTGGCGCATCCTCGCGCTTGACGTTGCGCGCCTCGAAGAACCAGAAGAAGAAGTGTCTGTCCTCGTCGGTATCGAGGTATCCGCTGTACTGGGTGGCGTTCGCATCGCAGAGCTTTGGCTGCGTGATGCGCAGCTGGTGGTGCGGCAGCGCATCCATCGTGGAGATGCGCGTCCACTTTGTGTCGCTGACAAGATCGGGAGACGCCGCGCGGTACGACGGCAGAGAGGAGCCGCTCGACAGCGGATTGTTAAGAAGCGAGTCAAACGAGTCGGGGTGCGGGAGGAACGCATGCTGCTTGGATGGCGATGCCGCCGACCCTGCCGCCAGGCCAAGAACAGCAACGCCCGCCATAGCAAGCGCTCTGCCAGATAGAATGCCGCTAGAACGGCTGCTGCAGAACCTCATGGCTGCCAATACAAGAGAAATAAAAGGAAAAGAAAAAGATGTGTATAAGGAAATAAAGAGCTGTTGATGTCGGTAGTAATAGAAATAAGAATAAAAACAAAACACAAAAACGAAAACAGAGTAGAGCAGAGAAAATGTGTGTTGCAAGAATGAAAACGTTCCTTGATGCGCCATGGAGCTTTATTTCCTTTCTTTCTCTCCTTTTCCCGCCCTTTCTTAGCATCTGCTCAAACAACACTTGCTTTGCGTATGGAATTGGCTGCTGTTTCCTTTCTGGCTTTCGCATGAGAAATCATGCGAGTGGCAGGCTTATCCAGGGACTGGGCTGGAAAGCGACTGCAGACGTCACAGCTCTTTGTGGATGTGACTACTGGCCGAGCCAAGTGATTCATTCACATGGACGAACTGCGGACCATTTCCGCCTTCTTCCTATTTTGCCTTTCCCCCGCCCTGCTTCTGGAAAGAACGAGAAGAGGAGGAAGTGCAGCCATGTTTTTCTTTCTCTACAGACGGTCTGCATTGGGAAACGGTTCGCTTAATAAAGAACAAGTCTTTATTCAAGAGTCGGAGAAAAAAAGTAATCATTAGACAGAAAATGAAAATACACAAAAAACAACAACAACGGGGGAAAAAAACAGACAGACTAGACAGTGAAAGCAATATACACCGCTAGATCGGCACAAACTGGCTGTTGGGTATGCCGTTTGCGCTCCGTGCGCCAGTGCCGCCAAGCACCGACATGGTAACCTTGGACTGCTTCTTCACAGCCGCAATCAAGTAGCAGAGCGCCGCCAAAGTGACCGTAGCTGCTCCAATCACCAGCACACCGCCGCTCTTTGCCAGCGACGACCACATAACGATTGCAAACACAAGATACGCAACAAACCGCCACCAGTGGTTCTTCAGTCCTCCAAACATGCTGTCGACCGTCGGACCCGTCGGGCATATCTTCAGCAGCAGCGGTATCTCGATGATTATGCAGATTGTTCCAAAGACTATGCCCAGAATCGAGTACAGCAGATGCGCGATGAACGTCACCGCTGATAGCACAACCAAAAGCACGCCCGACAAGAGCCCCAGCAGATGTCCGTACAGCGAAAAGTTCCCTGTTTTCACTTCCTCTACAAATCCCATCCTGGCGTATTGTTAATTCACTTTATCCTTTTGTGCGCAACAGAATAATTTAAATGAATTGAAAAATGCAAGGTAATAGCAGAGGAAAAAGAAAAAGAAAATACCAATAATAGAATATATAGAAAGTGGAACACGAAAGAGGAGAAGAATTCCCAAGAATAAGAGAACAATCACACTTTTGATAAATCCGTCCTTCAGAACCGTATATTATTGGGGATTCAATAGCAGTGCCACAATTGCTCCGTCGGCCGCATTCGTAATATTCTGCTTGTTTTTTCCTTTCGACGTGTTTATACGACTGCCATTCCCCTCTTGGTCTTCTGAGGCATCCCTGGAATAGGAGGCGGTGTGTGAAAAGCAGTTGTCAAAGACAAGAAGTGAAAAATACGCAATAACCGAGAAAGCGCGTTATTCCCAAGTTGGCAGTAATGCAGAACAGAAAGCAATTAGAATAATAGCGGTTATCTTGGTATTTGGAAACAAAAACAGTTACCTGGGCATTTTGCCAAGTTCTCTTGATTCGGACGTAATCATACTCCTTATTTCTATTCAAGTAGCCTTCTTTCCAGAGCATGTGTTGCTTTTCTGAAATGTTCAATTGCAAACACATGTTTCAGTTAATAGAGTAGCACTTGTAGCTAAACATTGACATTTCTAACCTCTTTCCGCAACACCAAATGCTCCCAGTTTCTGTTATATGACTTTGTTCATCTAATTGCAAAAAATGTCATTAATTTGAAATCAAATTTACACTCAAATAAATTTATGATATAAATGCTGCAAATCATGTAAACCATGTGCTAACAAAACAGCTGATATGTGTGGTGGATTTGTTTTAAATTACCTTTCACATGTTACATAGAAAATTCGTTCTTGCAAACCGATGGTGTATGAATTTTGAAATCTCTGGCTTGTTAAACCATGTTCGAATTATCATCTTCCAAACTACCATTTTAGTCACTTAATATTGTACTGCTAATGGATCTAATAGATTTCCTGCTTAGCATTCATTATTTTACCTTTATTTATAAACAATGACAAAACACATTACTAGTTAGATGTTACATCAATTTGCCTTGCTGATAAGCCAGTATAGGGGTTCTTCACTTGAAATATCTGGTGGTTCTATCTTATTTTTGTCATTTCAAAAGGATTCGAATCTCTTTTGGTCCTTCCTTCCTGTCTATCTTGCTCTCTTGCTTTTCTCTCCTTTTCCTCTCTTTCTCTTCTCTGCGCATCTGTTTCGTTGGTTCCAGAACTGTTTGTATTGGTTGAAGACATTATTTCCCTTTGGCCTAAAAGCTGTGATGGAAGTTGGTTGTATGGATTTGAAGATGTTGATATGATGATGAAAATGTAATGTTTAAGGGGCCAATTTCTTTTCCTCAAGCAATTCATTTTATACCCTCACGGGCCAGTTGTGCTATGTCCATCTCTATTAGATGTAAAAAACAGCAGGATATGAGGTACAATCATTATTGCGTATTTCAAACCATATATGTAGCCATGTGATTCTTATTTCTCTATCGTGTGATATTTTTAATTCAAATTGTATATGGATAATTACAAGCGTGTATCCACCTTGTGACCCTCTGAAATTGTCTTTCCGTGCGGAATTTCTTAAAGAAATAATTTATTTGGAAACAATTCAGGGTTCAGCATACAGAATTGCTACAATATGAAGACCAAAATGTAAATTTCATACTTGTGTTGATTTAAACGTTAGACATTAAAAAGAAATTTGCTAGCTACGTTGTCTCCCAGTCATGCCACATTTTTTTCTTTGAAATAATGTGTAGAGAAATATCTGAATGCATCATAATTTGCCATATTGGATGAACTGTGCACTTGCTGATCGTGTAATAAAAATTCATTTACTTTTAGGCTTCTTCAGGTGCTTGTTTTTCTTTTTAGTAGATATTCCGCTTGGAAGGTAGGTTGGTGCCTCACCACCCGGATACAAATTTTCTTTGCTTCTCTTACGCTTTATATCAGGATTAGTACTTTTCTTCTGGGGATCGTTGGAAGACATGGCCTATGCTGCTTGTTGTGATCGATTCAGCGTTGTTTAAATGACTGTTAATGCTGAGTAAAATGATAAAGCCGGGAAAGATAATGAGAAGCACGGTTCTTCTTTATATATGTTGTTTTCCATTTCTACGACTTGCTAGACGCATAGAAATGGTGTATTATTAATGTTATTTTGCAATGCAATTTTTACCTACCAAAGTGCTCTTTTGCTTTTAATTAGAAACTGTTTTTTGTGAACGAATGGCTACATATTCAAAGACTGCTGTTAATAGCATAGAAATTAATACTGAAGATAAAACCGGCGAACATTCCACACTCTGTCAAAAATCGTTAAACACATGTGGTCAGGTTTACAGATGCCAAATTACATCTTCATATTACGCGTGAATGATGCCATGTGTCAGGGCGTATCTAATTTGCACATTTGGATACGTACTATCATAATAGACAATCCCATAGATAATAATAAAGCTGACCTGCTAATACAATGGCGGTTGAAGAGAGACATGGTTTTGTCGAGGTACTTGCAAAAAAGTAGTATGGATAATGCAATTGTACACAATCGTAGACAAAGAGGGCGCGAAATGGCTTGAGATTGCGCATTGCCCATACTCTTCTTTACTTGAATGATAAGGCTAAACGATTACTTAACACGATCTGCAAATCTTGCAAAAAACGAAATTTTAATTAGAAACCCACACGCAGTCATTTCCATCCTTTTTTTCAAATACATCTTCTGCTAACGGATAACAATTAAGAAATATGCTTGACACGCTGCTCACACTTCCCGAGGGCGGGCTTCCAAAGCTCATCTGGCTATCGGCAGTGTTCTCCGTATTCAACACAGTGCAATGCATGGTATCGCCACTGGGAATGACACGGCGGATATACTCGCAGCAGCCGCAGCAGGTGACCCCGCTGACATCGCATGTGTTTGCGGCGTGGACGGCGCTTTCGGCGATCCTGCGGTACAAGTGCGCATTCAACATGGATAACCCGCTGGTCTACGACCTGACCTTTTGGTCGTACGTTATTGCGGGCACGCATTTCACTTCAGAAATCATCGCATTCAGGACCATCCGGTTCCCGGGTCCCGTCATCTCGACGTTCTGCGTTGCCTTCTCGTCGATAGTCTGGATGATGAAGGACCGCGATCTCTATGTCAAGTAGCGAGGGATTTTAGCTTTTTCTTTTCTTTTTTATTTTATTGAAAGAGTGTAATGTAAAAGACAAATGACTATTCCTTGCTCTTGGCTTTGTCCTTTTTGGCCTTTCTCTTTTTTCTCTCCGCCTTTTCGACCTTCTTCTTCGCCCTCTTCTTTTCCTTCTCCGCCTTCCTGACCAGCTTCCGGGCCTTTCTCTGTTCCTTCTCCATCCTCTTCTCCTTTTTAATCTTTTTCATTTCCTTCTTAGCCTGCTTCTTTTCTTTTGCCGCCACGTCCTTGTCCTTCTTCACCTTCTTCGCCTTCTTCTCTGTGACCGTGGTTTCGGCATCGGACGCGCTCTTGCGCTTTCTGGAGGTGGATGAATTGTCGCGATCTTCGCCTTGTTGGGGCGGTTTGCTAAGAGCCTCGATGATGCGCCTCGCACGACCGACGGTGCTTTCCGAGACCTCGACGCTGGCGGAGTCCTGATCGGCAGCCAGATTGGAGACAATGGGCTTTGGCGGGGGAGCCGCATCACTGGCACCAGCCAGTTTAGCCTGGGCCTTGGCCTTCTTCATCGCATTCGCCTCGCCCTTGGTTACGTGGGACGGAAACAAGCCCAGCGCACGCAGCCGACGGGCATTTGCACTCGCATCGTCACCACCAGTGGTTATGTGTGCCGGGTCGATCACAAGCCTCGCATCGTCCATCATACCAGCCCTCAGCGACTCGCCCCTCGACTGCGCCAGGTACTTGACGGCGATCTCGAAGATATCGTCGGGGACGAGGGAGTCGCTGTAGACGTGCTGCACGATCCACCGCTGCTTGGCGGAGTTGAATTTCCACTCGCCCGGACTCTCGGTCCATTGCCGCAGGTAGCTGTGCGCGTTGTCCCGGGTCTGGTCAAACCCGTTGCGCTCCTGGTGCAGTTTCTGCCGCTTGGCTTCGCGCATCTCGGTGGTCGTCTTGCGTTTGGCTGGCTTCTTTGGTGCTGTGTCGCTGCCCGTCGTGGTGGTGTCGGTGTCCTTTGGCTTCATCTCTCCTTCCCCTTATGTACTATTATAATTATAATTATAGCTGCTGCTGGTAAAAACAAGGTTGGCTGGCTGTATACGGAAGACAAAAAGAGACAGGGAAACAAAACGAAAAGTAGTAAGGAGAAAAAAAGGTTAGAGTAGATGAAAAAAAATAAAACACACAATCATGGAGGACATAATCAGCGTGATCAAGTGATTATTTTCCTTGTTTCTGGCTCTTATTGCAATGATTTTTATTTTTTATTTTTTAGTACACGCTTTATCTCTCAAGCACAAAATCCACTCTTATTTTTCGTTTCCTAGCTTTTTCTTAATTCCGCCACTTTGGAAATTTCCTTCTTTTTTCATTTGTGTATATTATATCTTCTTTACAAAAACCAAGACACAAACACAAAATGGTCAAGCTTGTGGAGATTGAGGACCAGTCGGACTACGAGACGGATTCGCAGTACACCACGGATGACGAGAGCGTGGCAACAATAGACGAGAAGGACGAGCACAGCGAAGAAGAGGACGGAATAGAGTCCGACTTTGAAGACGACGAGGACGTGTTCGACGAGTCGCTGCTCGAACGACTGGCAGCGCTCAAGGACATTGTTCCGGCATCGCAGCGCAACGCAGTGGCCAGTGCGGTGGGGACTGTTGCCAAGTGGAGCGGGATCGGAGCCAGCATTGCTGGGAAGCTGGCGTGGGTCTTCACCACCAGTGCGCTGCTTGTGGTGTTCCCGCTGGCGCTTGAGTCGGATCGCGAGAAGATGATGATGGAGCAGTGGGGCGGCGCAAACGGCGGCGGGCCGGAGCAGGCGCCCGGGATGGTTGGTGGGCCACCGCCCGGCCAAATGATGCCGGCTCCGGGGATTGCGCCCGACCAGGCCCCTGGACTAGCATAGACTCCTCCTTTTCCTTTTTTCTTAGTCTCCTTTCTGTTTTTGTTGTTGAATCCCAAAGGAAACAGACATACTAAATATCTTTCAGTGGTGGTGGTGGTGGTGGTGGTGGTTGTCGGCCATGCTCTGCAGACGAGAGACCTGCGTCTGGAGCTGGTCCCAGTGGCTGGCATACTTTGCCACAGGCGCGCGTATTCGACGCGGCGGCCGGGCCATACCGCCAGAACCATGAGACTCCGAGCCATCGATGACAAACCGATCCTGCAGGGCAACAGCAGGAGCCACCAGCCGCACAATAGCGCGGGCGTCGGCGTCGCCAACCACACCGACTTCCTCGAGTCGCTGGGCAACACAATCAAACACAACGTCGCTGAGCATGCCGAGCACTCGGAGATGCGTGGCGCGCGGGAGGTGCGGAGCAGAGGCGTGTGCGGTGTGCGCGACGATCTCGGCTGCAAGCGCCAGTGCATTCTCGGCGTCATCGAGGCTGCTGGGATCGCGACAGGCGGTTGCCAGCCATCCCGGGTGCATCCACGACGGAGGGCTGGCCAGCGTGCGGCGGATCTGGCGGCGCAGACGGTTGAGAAGCGGGGTGAGCACGGATTTGGCCAGCGCGCGGTACGACGCAATGACATCGACTAGCGTGGCCGACGCCTTCATCAGCGGTGGCCAGTGGCGCGCGCGCTGGCGGAACCCGAGTCCCGCCAGGTGGTGGCAGATGTAGTTGCAGTCGTTGTACAGCACAAACACACGCTTTGGACTTGCCAACGCATCGGTCGCCCTGGCCTCGCAAGGAACCAGACACCGGTACAGCGCAAAGGCGTCGCGCACGGCGTGGAAATGCAGCGCTGCGGCAGTTGCGTCGTCGGAGCCCGAGAAACCGATTGTCTCGCGCGCAAAATCAACCAGCGTCTGCGCGTGCGTGCTGATCGAGCATCGCGGAAACGAAAGCGTCGCGTCATCGTCGGCGTCGTCGCTGGCAAACAGACCGCCAACGGACGACGATGTCGTTTTGTCGCCGCCCTTCTTACCACCCTTCGTCTTGCCAGCCTTGCCAGCGCCGCCGTATTCGCCCAGAATGTCGGCAACAGGGCCCTCGCCGCCAACCGTGACGGTGTTGGAGTCACTGGCGAGCACGCTGGCCACCACCGTCAACAGATCACGGCGCCGCTTAGACACGTGCATCTGCAGCAGCGCGCGGATCGAGTCCTTGACAAACAGAGCGTCGGGTGGGATCAGACCACGCTCCAGCCACGCGTCCTCCAGCTCCAGCAGCGGCAGCATGGCGCTGGTGTCCGAAACGTCGGCAATGTCGGCCGGGATGAGCGGATCGAGCAGCGATTCCTTCAGCGGCCGACGCAGCGCAGACCACAGTCTGGTCCCAAGGTACGCGTGCAGTTCGGGGTGGTCCTCGGCCAGATTGACGTCGCAGAACATATCGTCGCACACGAACTCAAGCACGCGCATCCACTTCTCCTTGACCACCGCACACCGCGCCGCAAGATCGCTGGCATCTCTGTCGACAGCTGCCGGATCCTTCTTGCGGCCGGCCGAGTACGCGCCTATTCCCAACGATGCAGACACCTTGGCACGCGACGCGGCCAGTGTTTGGTCTGGATTGTGTAGCAGCGGGACAAACCACCGGTCAATAAGCGGCTGTGCCAATGCATCGATTTTCTGACGTGCAAGAGCCGGGTCCAGCTCAGCCAGCGCAAAGAACACATCGCTCGGCGTGATCGGCGCCTCGTAGGCGACGCCATCGTAATTGCCAGCCACGCTGAACGACACCGTGAGCTCGCTGACCGAAGCGTCGCTGCTGATCTGGTACTGGTACATTGCCGCCAGCAGGTAGTCCAACTCGGCCCGCAGCGCCGCGCGTTTCTTCAGATACTGCGTTTGTAGCACGTGGAGGTGCGGCGAGCTGACAGCGCACGGCATAGCGGCGTCGGCGTCCAGTTCCGACAGAAGGTCGTTTGCCTCGGCCACCGAGCTGGCTGCCACCGCAATCTCCCCGCGCAGAAGCTGCTCGTCAACGTCCTTCAGGTTCGAGTGCGCCTTGGCTAGCCTCACCGTGGCCCGCAATGCCCGTCCAATACCGTCCAGCCGCTCCACGGCGCGAGAATCGACGGGCGAGTGAGAAGAATGCGGAGGATTGGCGCTGCCTCCATCCGCAGCGGCTGCTGTGTCCAGATCGGCGTCGCTGCCAATGCGGGTGCGCACCGCCTCGTACTTGTCATTTAGCGTGGCGACCTCGTCCAGCGGGTCATGGCCGTACATGCGCATTCCGATAAAGTCGCGGTGGTGGCTGTTGATCGCCTCGTACGTTGCCGCGCGCGCCTGCTCCACCCACGCCTCCAGAAGCGACATCTGCTCCTCGCTGCTCTTCTCGCCAAACCCTGCGAACCGCTCATTTCCGTCGCGCTGCCGCCCGCCGTATCGCCGGTGTCCTCTGTCCATTTGCAGAAGGAGTCCCCCCTTTTGTGGTGGTCGTCGTTGTGGTTCGGGAATTGGTCCGTGTCGTAAACAGCAATAAATTAGCAAGTGTGAAAATACAATTGGTGAGAAGCTGCGGCAACGGCAAGAGAAGGAGAAGGAAAAATCAAGCAACCGTTGGAGCTGCTTGTGGACGATCTGCAGCGCAAGCGTTGCTACTGCTATTTCTCTCTCTCTTTCTTGTTGTGTTTACTTTTAAATTCTCATTCACAATACCCAATTTGGACCAACCACGTGCCAATTCACGCTTAACCAGAGCCCATTATTTTGGCCAACAGCAATTGGCAGCAAACAGCAAGCAGGTTTGGACGGAGCGGAAAATGCCCAACAGCGGGGAAGGAGCGGCGGAGCTGGCGCACCGGTGGAGGATGGAGCAGATGGAGCTGCGCAGCCAGCACGAGGAGACGGATCGCATAAGTTTCACAGTATCGGAGGCAGACGGCACGATATCGGGGCTGGAGCGGGTGGGAGGGGTTGACATTAGCTACCCAAAGGACCTCGCGCACGAGGCAGGCGGCACTGCAGTGGTGACGCTTGTGGTTCTGTCGTTTCCAGCGCTGGAGGTTCTGTACGAGGTGACCGAGAGCGTGCCAATAGACACCCCCTACGTTGCCGGGTTTCTTGCCTTCCGCGAAATAGCCGCCTACCGCCAGGCCTTTGCGCGGCTGCTCAGTGCCCGCCCACAACTGGCGCCCCAGATCGTGTTGGTCGACGGAAACGGCACACTGCATCCGCAGCGCTTTGGATCAGCCTGCCATCTGGGCGTTGCGCTGGATATCGCCACAGTGGGCGTGGCCAAGAACTACCTTCACATCGACGATCTCGCAGGAATCGATGCGCGCGGACTGAAACGGTTGTTTGCCGCCCCGTCGGATGATGGCCGCTGCTCCCGCGATGTGAAACTGGTCGGCACCTCGGGTGTCTGCTACGGTATGGCTGTTGCGCCTGCCGGTTCCGATGCTGTCAATCCTGTTTTTGTGTCCGTTGGCCACCGTGTGTCGCTGCAGACCGCGGTTGCCGTTGTCCGCGCCTGCTCCATCCACAGAATCCCGGAGCCCATCCGCATTGCTGACCAACGCTCGCGCGCTCTGTTGCGCTCAATCCACCAGGAACATTGATCCTTATTGCCATTTCTAGCGTCGCACAAGTCTCGTTTTCTCTGTACTACCCAACAGATCCCGCCTGCTCCCGTATAGACAGAGCTAGCATGGAATAGTTGCGCTCGGACTGGTGCTCTCCCGCCAAAGAAGGGAACAGGGAGACCGCCAGTTTCCGTTGCCAGCAAAGATAACACCGTTCCGTCCCATTCTCGCCTTTCATAAGACAGCCAAGCCAGAGCAGCAGTCCACAGTCTTTTCCTCAGCAACCATGGCAAATAAAAGACAGACGGATGAGATCTTGCCTCTTTTTTCTTTCGCTCTCCGTATCTGGCGTTGCACAAACGTCACATCACCCCATTGCCATTCCATTATTCTCCAAACACAACTTTTATTAGTCTAGCAGGAAGCGGATGGAATGGAGAATACGAAGAAGGCTTTGTGTTACGCAACCGTTGGTGCCGGATGGAAAGACCATTCCACAATCTGTTCGGTTTCTAAACGCTAAATGTTTAATACCTAATGCTAAATGCTAAACGCTATACGCCTAACTTGATGTCATAGCGTTCTTTTCGGAGCCGGAGATGAACATCCAGCTAATCGTAGAACGATCTACACCACTGGATGGTTGGCTATAATGGATCAATTCACCCCGACATCCACTGTAACTGTCTCGAGACCAAAAACCAGCGCCCACTTTATTCAAATGGATGTGTTCCTGCTGTCTGTTTTCTATTCTATTTCGCCAAGCTTCTCAGATTTGTACAGTCCCTTATCATCGCCTCATTGTTTTGAGATCAAGAAGGAAGAGAAAAAAAACAAGTCAGCCACACATTTTTCATTTTTTCATTCTCTCCTTTAGCACACTTGGATTTTGGAGGCTCGTTTCTCTAATTGGGTCCAATACATGGATGTTCCGCCATCCTTTTCTCTTTTTTATACGTTAATTGTTCTGCACTTGTCTTCTTATTCTTATTCTTTGATTGTTGCCTTTGTTTTATATTGTGTGCAGTGGAAAAAAATTAGCTAAAGTTCCGTGAATTCCTTCACCAGTTGAGAATATTTTTTACTCTTCACAGCTAAAAAAAAGAGAAATTAGTGGCTGGGATTGGCATAACTTTTTTATCCGACATTCCACCTTTTTGCATCATGGGAACTATTTTTCCTATTCATTGTCTCTCTTTGGTTCCAAAATTGCATATACCAGCCTTAAAATGTTGAATATTTTTTTTTGGGGAGCGGGTGAGGAAGGAAGAATGGCAATAGTCAAAGCGCTCTATTACAGTACTCCGTCCCCTGCTGTTCCTTGTTCCTTGTTCCTTGCTTTCTATTCACTCCGTCTCTCCACTCAAGTCCACCTATTAGACATACATTCCGATCTGCTCTGCCTTGGCAAGGAAAGGAAACCAAAAAAACTAGCCGCGGCTAACGTCATATTCATTAATGCTATATTTCTAGACAGCGGAAGCAAAATGATGGCCTCCGCGGATTAAAAAATGGAAACACTTTGAGATGAACCACGGAAGACACCCCACAGACGAGCAAGTGTGCGCTTTCCCGTTCCCGCCCTTGACTCATGAATGAAGAAATGTTAGTCCATTCTTTTTGAGCGTGGCGTCCATGTCCCAAAGACGTGCGCGGCCCACACTACAACCCACACACTTGCCCCCCTTCACAGCATAGCAGCAAGTTCAGCACCAACAATAGTCTCCATTCATATCCACATCCCCCCGTCTATTATTCGGCTGCTGCTGCTGCTACTCTTTTACTCTTCTCAGGACGGATTTTTGTATATAATGGAGACATGTTTCCCACCGTCGCCGCTCGCCGCCGCCCCGTTGTCTTCGTTCACTTGTAATCATCCCCTTCTTCCTTCATTATTTGGTATCTTGTTAGCATCCATTTGGCAGGCATTTACTATTTTACTATTTTATTGCAACCCTAGCATTTCTGCTTCCAACGGTTACATCACAAAGCGAGCATATAAACATATAGATTTATTTTCGTCATTTGTTTATCTCCGCCCTGAAACAAACAAACAAACACGACAAAGTTTGCACTTGTAATTAGAAAAAAAATATTATTGCCAAACCTCTCGCCACAAACTCCGCTACCACCATGGTTGTGACATCCACGCTTCCGCCAATCGATATTCCAAACACCAACGTAGTCGACTACGTGCTTGGCGAATGCAGACGCTTGCGTGGCGATGACCACCCTTTGTTTGTTGACTCGTCCACAGGTGACTCGCTCACCATAGGCCAGGTCCGCTCAATGGCCTACCGCTTTTCGGCCGGCCTGCGCAACAAGTGCAAGCTCAGGGCTGGCGACACCGTGGCCATAGTTGCACGCAACAGCGTACGTATATTAAATCAACTAGATAACTGCTGCTGTCCTATTGGAAAGGACTATTGCCCTGTATATTATGACGATATTGATCGATTGGCCCCGTCATATGTGATTGGGCCTGGTGCTATTATTTTTAACCCTGGTTGCGTCATTTCCACAACAGCCATTTGCTTCCTGTTCTGAACTATTACGTCGTGTGGTTCAAAGACCAAAACACCGACTAATCATTGTCGTCACCGCTTCCTCTTGCTTCTGCTTCGCTTTGTCTTCTAGATCCACTTTCCGATTGCCGCATACGGGGTGGTGGCCATGGGCGCAATCTGCACGCCGGCCAACCCATCGTACACGCCCGCGGAGCTGGCGCACCAGCTGGCGGACTCGCAGTGCAAGGCCGTCATCGTCGGAGACGAGTCCAGGGACACGGTGGCCCAGGCGCTCGAGCTCGTGCCGCAGAAGGTGGAGCACGTGCTGCTGATGGATGAGGCGAAAGCAATGTGCAGCGGCTCCATCTTTGAGATTATCGGATCGGCAGACGAGGCAGCGGCGGATGAGCAGTCGTCGCCGTCGCTGCCAGACGTTGGCGAGGCACCCGCATACCTATGCTACTCCAGCGGCACCACCGGCAAGCCCAAGGGCGTTCTGCTCACGCACAGAAACATGGTGGCCAACGCGATGCAGATCAACGGAATTAAGCAGCTGGACGACAAGAGCCACCACCGCCACGATTCGTTGGCAGGCGACGAGGGCGAGACGTTTCTGGGCCTCGCGCCGTTCTGCCACGCCTACGGGCTCTCGTACGTGCTGCACAGCTCCGTATCGCTGGGCGGCAAGATCATAATAATGCCCAGCTACTCGTTCACAAAGTTCCTCTGCGCGGTCAGCGACTACCGGATCACGTTCGGGTACCTGGTTCCGCCCATCGTGTGTGCGCTGTCGAAGGATCCGCGCGTCGACGACCACGACCTGTCGAGCTTGCACACGATCCTGTCGGGCGGCGCGGCGCTCAGTCCGTCGCTCATCGAGACCACCGAGGAGCGGCTCCGCGGGGTGCGCGTGATCCAGGGCTACGGAATGACCGAGATGAGTCCCGCAATCACCATGCAGGCCACGTGCCACCGAAACCCGGCCTCCATCGGCGTGCTGATGCCCAACTGCCAGGCAAAGGTGGTGGACGAGGACAATAACGAAGTCAGGGATCCGACGGAGCCCGGCGAGCTGTGCTTCAAGGGGCCCAACGTGATGCCCGGCTACCTGAACAACCAGGCGGCCACCGACGATATCTTCGACGCCGACGGGTTCCTCCACACCGGCGATATCGGGTACATCGACGCCGACGGGTTCTTCTACATCACCGACCGGAAGAAGGAGATCATAAAGTACAAGGGGTTCCAGGTCTCGCCGTCCGAGCTCGAGAGCATCCTGGCCGAGCACCCCGACATCGAGGACGCCGCGGTGATGTCCGTCTACGACGATAACCAGGCAACCGAGATCCCGCGCGCCTACTTTGTGCTGGCCAAGCAGCCGGACACCGAGGAGGCAAGCGGTAGTAGCAGCAGCAGCAGCAGCAGCAGGAGCACCAGTGTGTGCAGCAGCGGCGCCGACAGCGGGTACATGCCCGGCGTCGTCGAGGACACCGTGCGCGCCCAGGCCGTCGTCGACTGGCTCCACGAGCGCGTTGCGCGGTACAAGCGGCTGCGCGGCGGGTTTGTGCTCATCGACCACATTCCGCGCAGCCCCGCCGGCAAGATCATCCGCAAGTCCCTGCGCGACATGGAGCATGTCACGTCGCGCGAGTCCAGCACCGTCTCGAGCACAGCATAGCTTGTTACTTGTAGTAGTGATAGACCTGACTAATTCTCCATTCAATACATCCCACACATATGGTTGATGGTAGCTCAGCAGGAAGAGAAAAATAAAACAAGCATCCTGCGCTTTTTTTTAGCATAGGCATTGTGGGGAGGGAAAGATGGAACTGGATTTGGAATAGAAGGGATGAAACCGCTGGAAAGGCGACTCTTTCTCCAGCTGACAAATAAAGGGCTAGAATTACAGGAAATAGTCGGGGGCGGGCTTCTTGGCCGGCATGCCCCTGGCCTCCTGGGGCGCGGCCTCGAAGATCTTGAAGTTGGAGGCCAGGTTCTCGTCGAACTCGAGGATGGCGGCCACGTTCCCGCAGCGGTAGCAGTAGTTGGGGGCGGACCAGACGGTGACGCAGGTGGAGTCGAACATGTGCTTGTAGCCCTCCATGACCAGCTGGTGCGCGCGCGCAACGAGGTCGAGGCCGTTGGTGTGGAGGAAGGAGCGCACGACGTCCGCGCCAAACAGGTACCCGGCGCCCCGGGGACTCAAGCTCCAGCCGACCACGTCCTCGGGATCCGACCATAGGAGATCGCACATGGCGCCCTCGTGCGGGACCTCCTGCTTGCGGTCGATCGTGCGGATCTGGTCCACTGTGTTGATGACCGGCGAAAGCCCGCCGTGCACACACAGGATCCTGTCGTCGATAATCGCCACCAGACTCATGTAGTCGAACACCTCGCAGCAGTTGCGCCACACGTTGGCCGACCCGTACTTGCGCATGCACTCGTCGTAGAACCCGTACACCTGCGTGATCTGCCGGCTCTCGTGGTTCCCGCGGAGCAGCGAGATCCGGTCCGGGTACCGCACCTTCAGCGCCAGCAGCAGCAGAAACGTCTCGACGCTGTAGAACCCGCGGTCCACAAAGTCCCCCATGAACAGGTAGTTTGTGTCCGGGCACTCGCCGCCCACCGTGAACAGCTCCTGCAGGTCGTAGAACTGCCCGTGGATGTCCCCGCATATCGTCACCGGCGCATCCACCCGCTGCACGTTGCTCTCCTCGATGAATATCTCGCGCGCCTTGTTGCACAGCTCCTTCACCTCCGCCTCCGTGATTATCTCGCAGCGCCGCAGCTGCTCGATTTGTCTGTCCAAGTCGCTCTGAACCATTCTGGTAGCTTTTCTCTTCTCCCCACTCTCTGTGGGTGAGCGAATGAGGCCGTGGCTGGGTTTTGCAGTAAGCTAAAGGTAGGCCGACTGTTGTCTTTATCTGCTTTCGCGGGCGATTTAAAGATAATCTGATTTGAAACAAAAAAAAAGGAGACAGAACAAAGGAAACAGAAAAAGGCGGGTCTAGGAGCTGCTGCTACCTCAACTCGTGGTACGGAGGGGCTTTATTTGTTGCAGTGCTATTTCTTGTTGAAGGATAAAAAGAGAAATAAGATAAAGAATAAGAAAAAAGAATAATTACAATGTAAAAAAAGGAAAAAGGGGGGGAAAGGGAACCAAAAAAAAGAGCATTAACAAAAGGCATTATCAGCATGAACAGAAATAAAACATTCAAACATTTCTTTTTTTTCCTTCTCTCTCTCTCACTCTCCCTGATGTCTTTCACTTCTACTACAGCTTTGCTTCTTTGAGCAACAGCCCCTCACACAAGTCAGCAACACAGTCGCTGCACTCCTGGAAGGGCTTGTGGCATCCGCAACTGCATGCCAGCGCCCCGTCCTCGTCTACCAGCGGGCTTTCCTGGATGCTTGGCTGCCATCTGCGGCTGTTGTTCTTGCAACAGCTGCACTTGTTGCCACAGCTGCTGCAGCCGCCGCCGCCGCCGCCGCCTTCCTTCTTGCCCTTGCCCTTGGCGCTGCCGGAGGATTCGGCGGTTGGCGTGGTCAGCGATTGCAGGCTAGCTACACGCGCCACAGGCGCACGACTGGCAGACGGTGCAGCAGCAGCTGCTGCTGCTTCTGCTGATATGGCAGGAGACTGCTGCGCCGGCTGTCCGCTGGCAGCCCGTCTCAGCACAACCGCCTGAGGAACCTCATCAAGCCTGGGCAGCGACGGCCTCGGATCGCAGCACGATCTCAGCGGAAGAACCTGCTGCGGCAGCAGGGCCTGTCTACCAGAACAGCACGACGACGGAGGCGGCAGTGTCTTGCCTTCCGGGCTCTGGCTGCCTGATGACGATGCATCGGACCCGGCTGGCGTTGGTTGCTTTCTGCTCGACGAACAGCATCCTCCTCCACTACCACTACCACCGGCGCTGCCGCTGTTGCGGGCGGTTGAAATCGGCGGCACTAGCGGCGGGACAACGCCTGCCGAAAACCCGGTGCGGGTATCCCACGGCCCGCTAGTACGGAACCCCCTGCTGCTGTCCTGTATCTGAGAAGCCAGCACTACGTCCGACAGCGTCCCTCTCCTCCTTCTGTTGTTGCCGGCGCTGGGGCTGCTCGCAATGCTACCGTGGCTGCTGCCGTGGCTGCTGCTGTTGTTGTCGCTACCGTCTGGGCTGAACGATACGCTTCTTCCCGAGTGCGGCTCGGAATAGGTGCCAGACACCTTGCGAACAACCGGCGCTGCGTCTCCTCCTTCTCCACGACCGCCGCCATAGCCCGGGACTCCAAGAGGTGCCAGGCGAACGGTGCTGCTAGTGCTTGCCGCAGACTCCGAGACGTTGTTCATCGATGCTGACGGCAATGACGGAAACGAAGGCAACGAGGGCAACGACTCCGGATGCATTGCAGAGACCACGGGCGACAGGATACGCTCGACCCACTCGGAGGGGCTCTCGCCGACTATCTTGGTCGTCGCAATACCACCCGTGCTCTTGACGGGCAGCCCAAGCCTCTCCTCGATCTTCTGCACAAGCAGCGCAACCTTTTCGTCACAATCGCAGCCGCACCCGCATTTGGGACGATCCATGATGCTGGTTGCGTTGTTACCAGACCCACTGCCGCCATGAGCGGTGCCATGGCCGTGCTGTTTGCCATCGTACATCAGCCGGCCAACCGCCGGAATCGTTGTGGTGGCCTCCTTGTAGTTGCGTATGGCTGGGAGCTGGCTGTACGTGCGGTTGATCGGCTGCTGTGACAGCCTCAGCCCATGGACGTTGCGCTTCGGAAGCGTAACGTGTCTGCCTGCTGCGTCCGACGCATGTGCGGCAGCCAGGGAAGCGGTGCGAGGTGCCGAGTTGTTCTGCTGTATCGCCACTGCCGCTGCACGCAGAATCGGAAGTGTAGACTGTGACGATGCAGGCGTTCTCTGCTCGTCGTCTGTTCTGCAGCACGGAGCCCTTGGCCCTGACGGACAGCTTGCGGTCGAGCTGCCGTTGAGCGTGCCGCTTGAGGAACTGCCGTCTGTCGCCGATGATGCTATGCTTGACGGCCCGTGGCTCTGTGATCCGCCCTGCTTCCGCTTGTACAGCTGCTGACGATGGCGCTGCTGCTGTTGCTGGGATGTCTGTTTCAGGTGGTCGCGAACAGCGTTGGCTGCCTCCTCCACAACCTCACGCGGGTACGACTTGTGAAGGAAGTCTGTAAGCGCTGGCTGGCAGCACTTGCAAGTGTTGAGGCCGGAGCACTCGCATGGGTTAAGCAGGTTGTCAACTACACAGAAAAACAGAAATTGAGCAAAAAAAACAAGCCAGGAATTCCAAGAGATAAGAATATTTAGCATACCAAATTGCTGGTTCGACGGATTCTAATATGTGGTGTAGTGGCAAGAATGATGAAAAAGAGATAGTGATACTTACTGCTGCTAACCTTTCTTCTGGCGCCCATGCCGTCGTCATCGAGTCTGCGGTCTACAGAACAAATTGAACACGAGGAACAGACAAACGGAGAGTCAATGCGATATGAGGAGTTTAGCATCAATGAGCAGCGCATATATGCAAGATAGAGGAATTAATCAACAGGCATACAGCAGAGCTTTTCTGGCCATCGGGTATTGATAGGCAACTGAAAACTTACATTTGGTAGGGGATGCCCGCTCGACAGCCTCGTCCTCCAGCGAAGGAATTATCGACAGCGAGTTGTCCTTGATCTCCTTGCAAAGACACTTGACGTGCGCCTTCCTGGTCTTGCGGAGCTCGCGGCACTTGGAGCACTGGGTGACCGGGCGGCCTTTGCGTCTGATCTCTCTCAGCTCTCGATCCTCATGGGTGCACGCCGATGCGCGGTGGCCGCGGATGCACGAGTAGCAGGCAAACTTCTTGTCCCCTCTGAAAATCATTGTAGGCTTTGCCGGGCGGAATATGTATGCGTCTTGTGTGTTGCGTCAGTGTCACGTACGTTCTTACTGTTTAAAAGGCAGTAACCTTAAGCCAAGTACTTTGTGTGGTTTGGTAAGTAGACTATGCAAGAGAATTGCCTCAGCAAGAAGAAGGGGGGTGAAAGGGTGCTGAAGACAGATGTGGGGGAGAGGTGTGTCAGCGACAATAAAAAATAGTCTTGTAAAAGCAATACGAGATAACCGTCTGTTCTTTTGAGCAGGAATGGGTGGGATATAAAGGGGGGTTTAAAAGAATAAAATAGTTGTTTGCAGCGTACACAAACGGGTTAAAAGATATACAAGCGAGCTATAAAGTAGCAAGGTAAAACAACTGTGAATGAGAATAAAGAATTTAGCCTCAGGGTGGGTGGGTTCTTCAAGAAACCTTCATTCCCCCCAAGGCTCAAAAGTGACCGAGGATGTTTGCTCGCTATTTATCGTGCGCTACGCCTTTCTTGTTTCCTCTCCCCCCTTTGGCTATCAAGAGAGAAATAAAACCGAAACGCATAGAAGAAGTAGAAGAAAAAATAAAACAGCGAAGACTGCGTTGAATTAGCGGCTAGGACGTTGACTGCAAATGCAATGCAGAGGGGAAACAGCGGCTTTCGCTGGCATTAGTAATTATAAAACACAAAGGCTAAATAGAAATTCAACAGAACCAAAAAAGAGGAAAGGGGCAAATGCAGCCAATTGTGCATTTTTCTGCTCTTCTTCGGTCAGCGGCGTGCTTCAGGCTAGAAAAATCCAAGGGGAGAAAAAAAAAGCCCAACCAGTCAACCCAGCCAACCAACCAGCAGGCTCAATTGCCGATGAAAGTGTGTGCGTGCGCGTGTGTGGGGAGATTGCGCCAGCACAAGTCATGATGCTACGACAACTGGAAACGGAAAGAGGAAAATGGCGGGCAAACCCAAGTGGCACCACCCACACCAACTCGCCCCTTCGCCATTGCTAAAGTGTATCGTCAAAGATCGCACCCCCCCTTTCTCCTCCTCCCCCTACGTCTCTACAAAGTCTCATCCCAAACTCAAGTCGAAAGAAACGAAATATAGGGGCGAATGGCCGGATTAATAATGCAAATATCCCAACATATGGGGGGTTTTTTACTTGATATTCGGCAAAATCTGCTTGCGCGGAAAGCAAAGGCGTGTGTATGTTCAGTGGCTACGCTTGAAATCAAAACCGCACCGCAGCAACAGAAATTGAAGGCGAGTGAGTTTGCCAAAAAAGCCGATTCAAAACTTTACATTTTATTCTCCACACATCATTTAGATATGTGTTTCTTTTCGCAAGCGCCGACAATTTCGCCATTTGGCATTGCTTCTTCAAAGCAGCAACGAAAAGCGAGGATGCTGTCTGTGCTGTCCCCTAGCACATGGCAGCAAGATGTGGAATGTCCAAGCAGCAAGCGTCCCATGTTGATAAGCTTTCCTCCTTTTATTCCGTCTTTCCTCCCAGCCGCCTTCAAAGGTTGGCTGAGCATACTTCGAGGATAAAATGAAATTATGTTTCTATTTCCTGATGCCTCTCACCCCCCTCCCACCAATTCATCCGCGCGCGCCCCCTTTCCAATCTTCTCCTGAACCAAGTCTAGGCTTCTCGCAACTAAACAAGATACAGCCGTGAACTCCATGACTGCAGGGCCATGTCACCTCACCTTTTCTCCCAACACGTGTGAATTCCGGACACCACCACCCCCCATCGGATATTCCTTGCTCAATCCTTGGCATTGAGAACCACCTTTCATCTGACCTTGTCTAATCCGTAATCGATTTAATTGTTTTCATATGCACAAATACTCATGTACTTTCTAATTGCGCATATCCCTATATGAACCTGCCCCACCCATATACGATAATTGTCAGAAGACTAAACAAGTAGGAAAATGCAGTGAAAACACGCCAAAGTTCTCTCTAGTATCTGCGCAGCCGCATAAAGAACGCGCTCGCCGACAGTCTGCTCGACTCGGGAAGATACGCCTTGTAGAAATTCACCTCGTACTTCTCGGGCTTGAAGCCAAACTGCTGGTACAGCAGCATGGCCAGGTTGTTTGCCGACACATGCAGCGTAACATCCTTTGTGGGAACCGTCTGCGTCAAATGGTACAGCATGAACTTTGCAATCCCAGCGCCCTCCCATCCGGCCGACACCGCAATGTATGTCAGGTACGCGTCGGGCGTCAGAAAGGCACACCCGATTACCAGCCGGTTGTACAGCGCCACCACCGTAAACTCCGGATACATCAGCGTCTCTCTTACGTCGATGCCGCTCCAGAATGTCCGCGCAAGCAGCGCATTCACCTGCTGCACATGCTCCTCCTGGAAATAGACATAGTCAATCGACTCGCTCCCACTCACCATCTCGTCCATTCCGCCGACAGATCCTTCGCACGGCCCAAGCTTGTCAAACAACTTGTGCCGTCGCGAGCGAATGTCACGGTGCAGCCATAGCAAGGCTGGCTCCAGCACCCCAGACGCCCGCCCGCCGGTTCCATTCTTGCTCCAGTCGCGCCATATGTACGGCCGAAGCAGCCGTCCATGGTATGGGCTCACTCGCGCCTCGGGCGATGTCAGGCTATCGCGCAGCGCTGCTCTGCCCAAAAGCCTCGAGGCAAACGAGTGAACGTACGGCGTTACGGATACTAGTTCGCCTCCCTTTTCCGCACTATCTTGTAAATCTAATGGAACTGATACGTTGCCATCCGACTCGAGAGCCTTATATGCCTGTGCTTCCAAGGAGCCGGTCGGTTGAGCGCCGTTCTGCGCACATACAGCCTTGATGCCGCTCATGTCTGCTGTGCCATCTACAACCATCTCCTGTTCACCGTTCCCAGATCCCAGAGCCGCAACAGCAGCAATCGTTTGGTCTGCATTGAAAAAGTCCCACGCATGCTGCTTCCTGCGCATGCAGTCCTTGACAATATTGTCGACATCGAACAATGCCACGCCAAGCATTTTCTTGACGCGTCGCAGCTGCAGTCTGCGATGCAGGCGACGAACTTGAGGATCAGACATTGCCACCTTGCTTGATCCAATCCTTGCGCTGACATCCCACTGCGCTCTCTCGCTTAGCATCGTTGGTTGCATTTTGGCTGTCGATGGTAACTGCTGTTGGTCAGGTA
>JANBOK010000114.1:0-28203 GCA_027595805.1 Coemansia sp. Benny D160-2 | reverse complement strand
AGCGCCAAGGTTCTGTCACAACCTCCAGACAAGCGAGTTGATGCGTTGCGAGCAAACAAGGACTGGATTATGCGCGGGCTGTGCAACAACTTTATGCGTCCCTGGTTTGGATTTGTCAAGAATCGTTGCGCGTCTAAATTATCAGGTAGAAATGAACGCCACGAGTATGTAGAACTGCCGGAAATGACATACATTCAGGTCATTGATCGGCTCCTAGAACTGACATACATTGCAAAGAATGGTCGCTGGATCCATTCGACATATCGCAACCTTGTGGCCAAGTTTGTTCGTCGCACAACAATGCGTCTGCATGACTCTGAGCAGACTTTTCCGCTAGAGGCAAAGAGGAAAATGGACTACTGCAAGAATGACGCCGTACTTGACGAGATTGCAACGGTGAGATTGGCGTACCCTGATGCGCACACCCAGCTCCTTGCAACTGACGACGTTCTGTATTTTACTGGTCTATGCAGGCGTCCTGGACAAAAGGCTGTTCCTTTTGTGCCTACTCTAGATGCCGATTTTGCCGATTATCTGATGAAGGATGCCGAGTGGCAGAGCGAGGATCTATGCTCTGTGTATTCAGAAAAGAAGGATTTGGCAGATGCCGCACAACGTGTTCTGATTAGCCAGGGTCCTGTTGCTGCACGGTACTCGCGGGTTGCCAACGAGCCAGTCAAGGACATTATGGATGGAATCAACTCTGAGCTGGTGCAACAGATGGCGGCGCCAAGAATAGGCGTAGAATGGCAAGAGAAGGAAAGAGCAGCTGACATTTGCTCTAATGGTACAGAGTCGCCCTTTGTACTGCTGAATCGCCATACGGTTGTCTGCTACTCGCGCTGTGAGCGCACGTACCAGCTTCCACCAGCCAATGGAAACGACGACGGTAGCCAAGACACTCTTCCAACCACTGATTCCTGGCACTGTGCGCTGGCTGGCAGCTCACCACCAGCAGAAAACTGGCTGTACAGCATTCTCACA
Organism: Coemansia sp. Benny D160-2; assembly: GCA_027595805.1. Taxonomy (NCBI): domain Eukaryota; kingdom Fungi; phylum Kickxellomycota; class Kickxellomycetes; order Kickxellales; family Kickxellaceae; genus Coemansia; species Coemansia sp. Benny D160-2. Next base: position 27,219 of record JANBOK010000114.1, on the reverse strand, counting down.
AGCCCATCAATTGTGCAAAACAAGAGACACGTTGACAACTATGTTAGCCGGCTTCTTAGACCCAGACACGGACGCACAGTCTCCGTATCCACCGACTCTGGAAACGCTTTTGGTGAGGGTATACCTGTTTCTGTTTGCATCTGGGACAGCCTGAATCCAACCAGACTAGAGCTAGCTTTGACGTTTGACAGTGCCAGCAACGTGATAAAGCTGGTTTTGCCGCACAGAGCTAGTGCGCTTGAGCTAAGGTATCTATTTAGTCCAGCAACACCCGTTGCTCCAATCCATGAGATAATGGATAGACGGGATAAGCGAATTATGTGCTTCTTCTCTGAAATATGGAAGGAATCGATCAGCGGCATCCAGGAGACTAGATCGGCTTTCGGTCACAGTGGCAGCTTGCGGCCAATGTCATATATTCAGCGCAGCGTCGCTGTGCCAAAGAACATGACGCTTGATATGCTGGCAATTGCAGCGCTTCCTGGAGTTTTCAGCATTCTAACCGATGCTTGTGTTGGTAAAGGGCTTTTGGATATGGTGCAGACAGAGTACGCAATCAGTAAAGTAGACGATGCAGTGTACTCCAAAATTGATTGCGAGGACAAGCTAGACATTGTATCACGGGTTGAGGAGATACGCGGTGTTCTTGCAGGTAGCAGCAAGCAGGTCATTGCAGTTTCAGACGTGTTTCTCGCACGAGATTGCGGCTCAGCAAAGTGCGCCGAGATAAGAGCTACGTTTCTGTTCAAGAATACCAGGCCTGGCAGCAATGACAATAACAAAGATTCCTGCTGCTTTCGGAGCGTTACTGAGCCGCTATTTACAATTCGCAGCATCGAGAGCGATGCGCTCAAGGTGCTAGAGTCCAAGGAGTGGTTCTACTATTTTGACATGCCAGAGGCGTATGTAAAGCCCGGAGACACGTTAGAGTTCCGTCTGCAATCCGAATACAAGCTTCATCCAAGAAATGGCATGTATCTGCATGCAGTTACAAAGGGATCAGTGCACTTGGTGCAGGGACTCCACGATCGCTTGCATATTGGAGCAGTTGACTACGAAGAAGGTCCGTCTCTCGGCAACCCCGTTATCAAGTTTCTTTCTAATAGCGGCAGCAGGGGCAGTGGTAGCTGTCAGATAAACAGCTCTTGCACAGAACCCATCTCAATAGATTCTGCTGACGATACGTTCCTTCTGGCAAGAGAATCAATTACTGTGCCTGAGAATGCAGCGCATGTGTTTGCAGATATCTCAGGCGACTACAATCCGCACAACACAAGCCCTTACTTTGCCGATCTCGGTGGGCTGCCTGGACCCGTAATGCAAGGGCTTTGGACATGCTCTGCTGTGCGTCAGCTCGTTGAGCATAGCGTTTGCAAGCAAAGCAACTCTTTGCGCATGCACAGTTTCTGCGCCAGGCTTACCGGCCCTGTGCATCCAGGCGATGTGCTTGAGACGCGAGTTGTGCACAAAGGAATGCGCGGCGGCAGGATATGTGTTAGCAGCAGCACGCACAATACGGTTACCGGCGCTGTGGTACTGGAATGCAGCGCACAAGTATCTCCGCCGCGCACAGTCTATGTATTCACAGGCCAAGGGTCGCAGGAGGTTGGAATGGGACTTGACTGGTACCGCCAGTCATCTGTTGTGCGAGCCGTCTACGACCGCGCCGACCAGCATACGCGTCGCCAGTTTGGCTTTTCCATAATTGACATTATCCGTAACAATCCCAAGGAATACACGGTTCATTTCAGCGGGTCCGACGGAATGCGAATTCGGCAGAACTACAGCCAGTTTCCCGAGATTTCCGGCAAGGATGCACATACGTTTCAGGCATTGTTGGGCGGACTATTACACGCCACGCAGTTTGCGCAGCCTGCCATCATGCTATTCGATGTTGCTATGGCTGAGGAGATGCGCGCACGCGGCGTGTTTGACGAGGATGCGCTTATCGCTGGCCATTCGCTGGGCGAGTACGGCGCCCTGGCTGCTCTTGGCATCATGTCGCTGGAAGATATTCTCGACATTACGTTTGTGCGCGGAATGACTATGCAAGCGACGGTTGAGCGGGATGCACTGGGCCAGTCCAACTTTGCACTTATTGCCGTTGATCCTTCCCGCGTATCCAGAGGGTTTACTCAAGACTCTTTGCAGTATGTTATCTCTGCAATTTGCGACGCGTCAGAAGGGCTGCTGGAGATTGTCAACTACAACGTTCTTGGCTTCCAGTACATTGTGGCAGGCACGCGCTTCCAGCTTGTGCTGCTGGGACAGGTGCTTGATTTTATCCACAACAAGCGCATTTCTGTTGCAAACGAAGCTACCGCAGCATCTAGTAGCAGCAGCTCGGGAAGACGTGCTATTGAGCAACACATTGCAAACATTCTACAAACCAGCGCCCTTTATGGCAGCAAGGAGCAGCTAGTGCCAGTGCGCACTTGCGCTACAATCCCGATCCCTGAAATCGATGTGCCATTTCACTCGAGCCACCTGCTTTCCGGTGCCGCACAGTTCCGCATCTGTATCAACCAGATGGTAAAAGAAACAAATGTGGATCCGGCAACCCTGGTTGGACGCTACATTCCAAACCTCACGGCTGAGCCATTTAGCGTGTCCAGAGAGTACTTTGAGATGATGTACACGATGACTCGTTCGCCAGTGATTGCTGAAGAGCTGTCGAAATGGCCAGCGGCAAAACCACTACTGTCTTCTGCCAATAGAGAAAACCAAGGTAGAGTGGTAGACGAGGACAAGAAGGAGACGTCCAGGCTTGCTCGATTGTTGCTGATTGAGCTCTTGTCGTACCAGTTTGCATCGCCGGTGAGGTGGATTGAGACGCAGCAGAAACTGTTTACAAAGCCGTTGGCTGCAACACGATTAATTGAAATCGGGCCTAACTCTACACTGTGTCGAATGGCAGAGGCAACGGTGGCACTCATGGCGCTTGATGACAAGGTAGAGGTGCTCCATGTTCTCAGTAACCAGCACGAGGTCTTTGGAGCGGATAGTCAGAATACCAGCAGTTGTCAGATTGAAGAGCCTTTGTCTCTGGCTGTAGAAACAGAGGCAGAAATACCACCTACATATCCAAAAGATGAAAGTATTAGTAGTGGTAGTGAATCCTCGGGCTCTAATGACGATTCGCATGGCTTTGGCACTGCAGCTGAAGCTGGAACTGGAGCTGGAGCTGGAGCCGAGACTGTGGATGCGGTGGATATACCGCTTACTGCGCTAGATGTTATCCGCACAATTATTGCACAAAAGCTCAGAATTCCTATTTCAGCGGTGAATGCCTCGCAGTCTGTTCGCGAGCTGGCGGGTGGCAAATCAACACTGCAGAACGAAATACTAGGCGACCTTCTCAAAGAGTTTAGTTCCACGAGTGCTGCTACTACAGCAAGTAATGGAAAAGCGAGACAAAACACAACAACAGACGTATTATCGCTGTTGACTGAAGAAACACAGCATCCAGAAGACTCTAGTCTGCAGCAGCTGGCAAAGGCGGTTGGAGCAGGATTCTCGGGCCAGCAACTGGAGGGCAAATACACGATGGCACAAGCCGCAAGGTTATTTAGCTGGAAGATGCCCGGTGCCTTTACGCTCTCTTCGTTTAGAAGCGCTCTTGCAACGGAGTACCAGGGGATTGGAAAACGGCGTCATATGCAGGATGGAGTGCTGTTGACGGCGCTTACAATGGAGCCTGAGAGCAGACTAGGCAGCGTTGTTCCAGAGGCCCAGACATGGCTGCAGACGGTAGTCAAGGCCTACGCTGAAAACGCAGGCGTACCGTTTGCCTCTCTGGTAGGAAACAAAAGAAGAAAGTCTCGCCAGAGGAGAAAGAAAAGAAAAGGACGGTCGACAGGGAAAAGAGGCTGTCATAATAATAGCGCAGACAGCGACAGTGCTGATGAGCACAAAAGACTCGCCACAGAGCAGATGGAAGCGCTTGCCAGATACCTTGGAACAGATCTGCGTGAGGGCCACCGACTGCACGAAGAGGCGGAGAAAAGAGTGCTGGCGCTGCAGAGCAAGATCTCTCGACTGTACGATGAGCTGGGCGAGGAGTTTGTTGACGGAATCCAGCCGCTGTTTGACAAGCGCATGGTGCGACGGTTTGATTCTTACTGGAACTGGGTGTGCGAGGACACTTTGACGCTTGTCAACGAGGCAAGTGATATCCAGCCTGGGTCCAACGAAGACGCGATAATGGAGATGAAGATCAAGGCGCTGGTCAACCGTGCGGCATGTTCCAGCGAGTATGCTGAGTTTGTCAGTGCTCTAGCATCGTACCGCTACAACGCCAACATCTGCAATGAAAATAATCAGACCATTGCTGGTCCTAGTCTGCAAAACAATGTTGCTGCTCGCATCAGAGACCAGTGCATGGCAGCAGCTTCAAGCGGCATTGGAAGCAGACGGTTGCCAGTGTGTTGTGAGCTCGATCAGCAGGCGTTTTCGCAGTACGTGGATAAAGTAAGCGCTGTGCACGGACCACTGCAGGAATTGGAGCCTCCACTGATTCATATGCGCACAAGGCAGCGGGGATCGCACACATGGGAGTATTCGCAGTCGCAATCGGCTTTGTTCTACGCATGCTTGCGACAGTTCCAAGAGAACCCTGACAAAACCAATTTTAAAAACGGCGGAGTATCGTTTGCTGGGCGCACGGCGCTAATCACAGGAAGCAGCAGCGGATCAATTGGCGCGCAAGTGGTGAGACGACTTTTGAGCGGCGGAGCGCGAGTAATTGCCACAACATCATCGTTCAGCCGACAGACGCTTCAGTTCTATGAGGCGCTGTATAAGCAGCACGGCGCGTGCGGCGCAGAGCTGGTGGTTGTGCCGTTTAACCAGGCATCCACACAGGACATTCGACGCTTGGTGGAGTTTGCGTGTAATGGAGAAAGAGGAAACAGCAGCAATCCCCAGAAACGAGGATACAGCAACCAGCATCTGGACTATGTGCTGCCGTTTGCAGCAATGGCCGACTACGATGCCGACGTATCGGGGCTGGGTGCGCGCGCAGACCTGTCGGTGCGGATGATGCTGACAAATGTGTTGAGGCTGTTGGGCGAGGTTCGCAAACACAACCAGCGGCGGCAGGAGGAGATAGGAACAACGCCGACAACGCTTGCTATTCTGCCGCTGTCGCCCAACCATGGCGTGTTTGGCGGCGACGGAATGTATGGCGAGACAAAGGCAGCGCTGCAGACGGTGTTTAACAGAAGCGAAGCAGAAGCGTGGCGGCCACATCTAGCGGTAGTTGGCGCAATTGTCGGGTGGACCCGCGGAACGCGGCTGATGCGGGGAAACGACGCAGTTGCGCCGCTGGTAGTCGACAGAGCCGAAGCCGGAACCAGCGCATGCACATTCTCGGCTGACGAGATGGCAGCCAACATCACAGCGCTGTTGCATCCGACAATGGCCAACACCGCGCTGCAGTGCGGTCCGCTGTGGGCAGATTTCAACGGCGGTCTGCAGCGGATTCCAAACATTGGTCGAGCCGTAGTTGCCGCACACCGCTCGCTGCAAAGCACATCGCGCGTGGCTCGCGCAATTACGGCCGGATACGGCGCTGACGTCGAGGCAGCAGCGGGCGGCAGCCATCGTACAGCGCTGCTGCACACGGACTACGGTGTCCAGCCGCTGTGCAACCGCCGCCACATATGGGCGCCAGCCGAGCCAGCACCATCATCAGCAGCTGCTAATGTAAGCAGCTCCAGAAGCAAACAGCTCCCGCCAGGCACCTTTGCGCCTGATCTGGATCGCGTGGTGGTGATCACCGGATTTGGCGAGTTTGGACCGCTGGGCCACGCAGACACGCGGTGGGAGATGGAGGCGTTTGGCTCGCTCTCGCGCGAAGGCGTGGCCGAGCTGGCGTGGATCACTGGCCTTGTGCGGCGCGCACCGCATGCCGACGGCGCGTGGGCCGATGCAGCCACCGGAGCGCCGGTTGCGGATGCGCAGCTGCGCGCAACATACGAGGCGCGACTGCTGCGGCACACAGGCGTACGCGTTGCGCCAGCGCCTGCCGATGCGGTGCTGCGAACTGTGCAGCTGACGCGCGATATGGAGCCGTTCGAGGCGTCTGCCGACGAGGCTGCAGCCTTCAAGCGGCGCGGCGGCGACAGCGTCGATGTGTGGGCGCGCCCTGGCGACGCCGGCCAGTGGATGGTGCGCTTCCGCCGCGGCGCAGTGGTGCACGTGCCTCGCGCGGCAGCGACGGATGCAGAGACGGATGCGGAGACGGAAGCAAGCACGGAGACCGACACAGCGCTGGCGGCGCATCCGCCCGACGGATGGACGCCCGCACGACACGGCATTCCGGCAGACGTCGCGCAGCAGGTGGATCCAGTCACGGCTTACGCGCTGTGCGCGGCGGCTGAGGCTCTGGCGCGCGCCGGAGTCGCCGACGCCTACGAGCTGTACAGCCACTTTCACGTGTCGGAAGTCGGCAGCGCGCTCGGATCGGGAGCCGGCGGCGTGCACGCGATCCGCGACGTCTACTGCGGGCGCATGGCCGATGCGCATCTGCGCAGCGCCGTTCTGCAGGAGACGTTTGCGAACTCGACAAGCGCCTGGCTCAACATGCTGCTTCTGGCCGCCGCCGGCCCCATCCGCCCGCCAACCGGCGGCTGCGCAAGCGCTCTGCTGTCTGTCGACGTCGCCGCCGATGCCATCCGCTGCGGCAAGGCGCGCGTCATGGTCGCTGGCGGCTTCGACGGCTCAGTCGCTCAGGGAAGCGTTGAGTTTGCGCTGATGCGCGCCACCGCCGAGCCTGCTGCCGACCGAGCCGCCGGGCGCGAGTCGTCCGAGGCATCGCGACCCTGCACGTCCACGCGCGCCGGATTCGTTGAGAGCCAGGGCGCCGGCGTTGTGGTGCTGATGTCAGCTGCCGCGGCTCTTGAGATTGGCGCGCCCGTCTACGGCGTGCTGGCGCACTCTGCTTCGGCCACCGACGGCTTTGGCACTTCGCTGCCGGCGCCAGGCAAGGGCATCCTCACAACCACAGCACAAAAACCTGTCGCCGATGCCAACTCACGCCTGCTGCTTGATGCAGACTACCGCCGTCGCCAAGCTGCGCGCGCGCTTGCTGCCGTTGATGCGCTTGCTGAAGACACCGACGCCAATGGCAACGCCAGATGTCAGCCTTCTGCTGTGGCTGCTGCTGCCATGCGTGCCGCCGTGCGCGACGTCTGGAGCTCGCCTAGCCTAGGCGGACGTCTCAGCACCGTCTCGCCTCTGCTTGCAAGTCTGGCTGCCTGGCGCCTGACGCCCGACGACATCGGCCTGGCTTCTCTGCATGCGACCGGCACCATCGCCAACGACCGCAACGAAGCCCACGTGATCAATACGCAGCTGGCGCATCTGGGCCGCACACGCGGACTGTTGCTTCCGTGCGTTGCGCAGAAATGGCTGACCGGCCACCCAAAGGGCGCAGCGGCCGCCTGGATGCTCAACGGCGCGCTGCAGGCGATGCACGCTGGCATTGTGCCGGGCAACCGCAACGCCGACAACGTTGACTCCAGCCTCAACGGCCCCTACCTTGTCTTCCCCTCGCGCTCATCGCGCGCCGATATCCGCGCCTGTTTGCTCAAGTCCTTTGGCTTTGGCCAGGTCGGCGCCGAGGCTCTGCTTCTGCATCCGGATTTCTTCCTGGCATGTCTCTCCCAGTCGCAGCAGACCGACTATTTTGCGCGTCTTGCTCCGCGCCGCCGCAAGGCCTACCGCTTCTGGCAGGATGTCTATGCCGAGCTGCGTCCGTTTGTTGCTGTCAAAGCTCGGCCGCCATTCCCACCGGACCAGGAGGAGCGTGTCCTTCTCGATCCGCTTGCGCGGGCCGCGCTTGACCCAAACACCAACGAATACACTTTCTAGTATTGCTATTGCTTACTCTATTGCCATATACCCTTACCTTATCGATATCAACAGCCCTATGCTGCTTGCTGGCTTACTTTTTTTTTACTTCACATTATTAACATATTCTTAGCGTCGTTAACAGTTATTAAAAGAAGGAAGAAAGGGATGTTTCCCTCTACTTGCTCCATCGCATTCGGCTATTTATACGCCAGCCATTAATATATGCCAATGTTTTATGCACTAGCATTTAGTCTATGCTGCGATTGCAGATATTCTTGTTTGTTCGTTAGTTTACTGAAGCAGCTATAAAACAAAAAGCCCCGCGATGTATTGCCTACTTGCTTCTGCTCCAGTAGCCAGTCATTTCAAAGTTAAACAGCAGCGGAGCACGCAGCACCACAAACACGAGTCCCACCAAGGCAAGCGGCAGCACATTCAGCAAGTAGAACATCACCTCGCTGTCGCGGGCCGCGCTGTCGAGAGAAACAAATGTGCGAGCCGACATAAACGACGCCCACAGCGCAAGCAAGAACAGCGAGCCATAGAGGATCGCGCAGTGCTTCTTGTACACCCACAAGCACACCACGCCAGACATCAGTATGGCCGACACCGCAGCCAGCGCCAGCGCCGCCGCCACCAGAACAAACGTGGCCGCCTGCATCAGGTGGATTCCAGGCCCGCCGGCGCTGGCGGCGCTGTCTGAGCTGTCGTTGAACATGAGGAGCACTCCAACCAGCACCAGAACGGCCAGACATATCGACACGAAGCGGGCCACCGAGACCCAGACCTTGTGTGCCATTTGCGATCTCCCCGGCTTGAAGTGCCCGTACATCCTGATAACCATTGTTGCCAGCAACAGCGTTAGCTGGATACCCGCGTGGTGGTTGAAGAACAGCGACGCCTTGTACACAATGTCCCTGTTGCTGCTGCCTGCCGAGGCAACGGATGCGCGCAGGAACAGCGCAATGCTCAGCTCCACCAGCGCAAACACCCCGTCCAGGTAGTCTGTGTTGCGCCATACCACCGTTGGCACAAACAGAACTATCGCCAGCGCCAGAATTACGCCGCCCGTCGCCCAGCCAGCCGCCACGTTCGGCATGCGTGTCAGCCAGTCTCTGTTCCTGGTGCACTGCTTGTCGAGACACAGGATCTGCGCCGACCTTGCTGCTGCAATGTCTGCAGGCGCCATTCCCTCCTCGGTCTCGTATATCGCGAGCTCTCCCGCCTCCTCTTCCGACGACGATGATATTGATGCAGATTCCGTCTCTGGTTCCGATAATGTGAATGCCGTCGACAGCGTTGCCACGCTCTCGTACTCTTCAGCTGTGGTGACGGCGGGGTGCACGATACGAGGCGGCTCGTACGCCTCAACCACCGCCGATCCTGCCGCTGCGGTTGGCCGAGGAATGCACTTCATGCCCTGCGCTACAACTGCAAGCACGCTGCTATCCATAGTAATGTGTCGATGGTATTGAGGGAAAATGGAAAAATGTAAATGGAATATGAAATATGCTATGCAAAATGCAATGTGTTATGCAAGATGTCAGGTATGTGGTAATGGAAGGATGTCAAGTGTATTGCTGATGCATAGGGAAAGATGTAATGAATGGAAAAATGATGATATGGAGAAACGAGAGAAAGAGAGGTTTTTTGAAATATCTTTTTCCTCTCCGTTCTATATAAGTTGTGTAGAACGGAACATTGCAGAATACGCAACCGCCAGACGAATATTTCTTTTTCACGCATTTTCAAAAGCTCCTTTGTGGAGTTTCAAAAACCAGTTTTTTTATGGCAGACGGTAAGATTTTTCCCCTTTTCTTTTCCTTTTTTTCGTGCAACCAAGGATGTGATTGATCGACAGGCCAAATATCTCCTTTCAAGATACTTGTTTTTTACTATTCCTACTTTGTATTCTACCCAAAAAAAACAATAACAACAAAAACGGAGAAAAGATTCGCAACTTATCAGCCGAAAGGAAGCACGACTAAACCCTGAAAGAGTAGAAAGCTCTCCAGTAATGGAAGCAGTCGCCAAACGTGCCCTTGGCACGAGATCCAGCTACAGATCCCCCAGCCTTTTTTTTACAGGCGGCTTATCCACATCTTTCTGGATCATCGATAATTGTGATTGTTATTAGGCTTGGGTTTCAGTAGCAAGTAAAAGAAAAGAAAAGAAAATTAAGCGGCGGAAAGATGTTGAATCTAGTTTGGGCCTCTTCAAGCTCTAGTCTAGCACCGCTCGGAGCGGCTCCCCGAAGAAGATGATCAGCAGGAAGCCAAGCATGAGCGGCAGGTAGTTGAGCAGGAAGAACATGGTCTGGCTGTCCCTGGCGACATTATCCAAATCAACAAACGTCCTGGCAAACATGAAGGAATTCCACAGAAGCGCCAGACACATCGTCACAGCCGTCGACAGAACATTCCCAATCGATATGTACTCGAGTTTCCGGAACACGAACAGGAACACGCAGACTGTCAGCACGACTATGCACAGCAGGATGCCCAGCTCCGCCTGGATGCACCGCAGGCCAACGCGAGCAGACGCCTCGCTGTGGGGATGGAACATCAGATACACGCCAGCAACGGTCAGCGAGAACTCGATGCAGAACATCACGAACCGCATCGCCCACGAGCACGCCATGGTGACGGAGGACGGCTCGCCAAGCCCGTCCCACAGGAGGAAGCTGTTGGCAATCAGAATGTTCGACAGCGCCGCTCCTGCAAAGTAGTTGAATATCATAGACGCAATATACATGGCCGTCTTGTCCCCTCTCTCGTGCGTGAGCCCTGCGCGCAGAAACATGCTGATTGCCAGGAAGCTGGCTGCGCTGCGGATGTCGCTCTTCCCGAACAGCACCACCTTGTTAGTCGGCCCCAGGCTTATCGAAAACACTCCGAAGAACACCATCACGCCGCCCAGCGCCCACAGCGCCGCCTGCGTGGGCTCGTACACAAGCCAGTCCCGCGCATTGCCGCACGACTTGTCTGGGCAGTAGATGGTGTCTATTCCCTTGAAGTGCTCAAACGATGCCATTGCCCGCAATGAGTAAAATAAAGTAGGAAAATTAAAGAATATGCTGAAGAAGAGCCAATGTGGATGAATAAATATTGGGAAAAAGGAAGATGAAAGGAGGATGGAGAACAGAGGAATTGTGCACAAGCGCTATTGCAAATGCAGCAAGATTGAAACCACGCCTACTCAACTTTATTGCTCGCTATCCGAAATGGAACAAAGAACATCCAAAAAACGACACGCAAACCCGTTATGTCCTGCAGCATACGTGCAGCAACATCGTCTCACCCGCATCACCGCCGGTTTTGTTGGCAACATTTGCGCTGATTTCTGGCAGGATATGCCAGAAAAGCAGAATAGACATGTTCTTTTTACTCGGCCTGATTGCGCTTTCATAATAATCTGCTGATTGTGACAACCAGAACGATTAACAAAAAGCGAGACATTTCGCAATAAACAAATAAACATACAAATGTGTAAAGTGACGCAAAACTAAAAAAATGACAGATCCAAAAATCGGGGGATGGGGATCCTACTGAGCTGCAACACCTCCTGCTCCAGCCGCAGCAGAGACATTGGCATCTGCCTCCTTCTCCTTGTCAGCCGCTGCATCCGGCGCAGAGCCAGTGAGCGGCTCGCCCAGGGTGAACGTGGTCAGGGAAAGGAGAATCTGTGGCAGGATGTTGAGCATGAAAAACATCACCTCGCTTTTCCTCGCCACACTGTTGAGGCCAACAAAGGTGCGCGCAAACATAAAGGAGGTCCACAGCAGAAGCAGCGCAAAGACAAGCGCAGTCGAGGCAACAATGGCCGGTGCCATGCGGGGCTTCAGATGCCGCCTCAGACGCAGCGCAAACGCAGCGGCCATAGCCAGGGTGAACACGAGCATCATTGCAAGCACCGTCTGGATGCACCGCATTCCAGCGGCAATCGAGTCGTGGTTGCCAGGACGGTGGAACATGAACGAGACGCCGAGGACAAGAAGCACAAACATAAGCAGCGCGAAGAACCCACCGGCGAGAACCGCGGCATTCCCGCGGTTTCCGCTCTCCGGTCTGCCAAACTCCGTCGCAATGTTGCGCGCGTTGCTGAGCAGCGTGTAGAAGACACACAGGCTGCCAAAGTAGTTGAAGAACTGGCATGCCGAGTAGGCGGCCACCTTGTTCACGCCGTCGAGTGCAAGCGATGCGCGGAGAACCATGCCCAGGCCAAGCGAGAGCGTCGCCAGCCGGTCCTTGACGAACTCGCAGGCCAGCGGCACAGCGCGACGGTTCCGAAATGGAATAAACAGCGCTGCCGCTATTGCCGCGCCGCCGAGCGTCCAGAGCGCTGGTGCTGTTGGGATGTAGCCAAGCCAGTCGCACTCCTTGGGGCAATTGGCGCCGATGCAGTGGATGCCATCGACAATGACAAGCGTGTCAACAATGTTCTTGTGGGTGAATGACATCTGGGTGCGGGTAAATGCCAATGCCAATGATAATGCCAATGAAATATGCAAAATGGTAATGGAATAATGATAGTGTAGGAAATGCAATTAATTGGTGTTGTAAATGTACAGATAAAAAAGAACGGAACTGAGAAAAAAATGAAGCTTGGAAATGTGCTTTCTTTAATATGTTTTCCAAACATGTTTGGAACCCTCTTTTCTTTATCTATTTCTCCGGTATATCCAATTTTCTAGTATTTTAGTGGCCGGCTGGAAGGTAAGGGCCCAATACAAAGCCGCTTTACATGTAGTTTCTTTTTGCCTTTGCAAATAAAAAATAGTGTCGGGATCCAAAAGAGCAGGTAAAGAGAAACTGGTTCTTATTTTATAAAAAGCTTCAAAGTGCGCTATCCAATTCCGAATAATAAAATATACATACTAAAACCAAAAAAAAGACTCCCACAGAACGACACTTTAGAAACCATATAGAAGCGAAATGAAATATTAAAAGGGTCAGATCAGACATGGCCTGTCTGTGTAGAAAGCGTCTCTTGTTACATAGCTGCTTTCCATGCCACCAGCATTGGCAGAACGCTCGCCATGCTCTTTCGCTGGCTCCGGCTCGGCCTTTGGCTGGATTTCATTATTACCGGCAGGTGTAGAGGAGGAGTGGGATGAATCCTTCTCCTCTTGCTTCCTTTCAGTAATCGGATCACCCAGAGCTATGGCCACAAGACACTGGACAGCGATTGGCAGATAGTCGAGCATCCAGAACACGACCTCGCTCCTTCTGGCCACGCTTGATAAGCCAACAAAGGAGCGCGCAAACATGAAAAGCGCCCACATCTCCACGAGAAAAGCCGTGGCAAAGGTCGATGCAACCACCTGCCTGTCCATGTGTTTGCGCATGGCCGACAGCCGGTAAGTAAAGGACAGCGTTATGCCCAGCGTGACGGCTATGACTAGCGCCAGCGCTGTTCTGATGCACTGGGCCCCAACGGTGACCGAGTCCTTGGGCACCGGGTGGAACATGAAGGCCACGCCGAATATCAGCAGAAACTGGGGCGAGAACCTGATAACAAAGTGCAGAAAGTACATTAGTCTTTTCTCCGTCGAGGTCGGTGGCTGGAACAGCGTTACTATTTGGATAACGCCCTTGCACAGCGAGTAGTATGCGAATAGTCCGGCAACGTAGTTGAAGTAGATTGAAGCCGCGTAGAGTGCTGCCAAGCTGCTTGTCATCAGCGTCACCGCAGCACGCAGCATCATTGCCAGCCCCAGCGCCATGCCCGTTATCCTCGCATATGTGAAGGTGAACCTAATGTGCTTTTTGCGGCGGTACCTGACGGTGGCCACAAGGCCAAGCGTCAGCATCGTGGCGCCGATCACCCACAGCGGAATAGCGGTTGGCTGGAACAGAAGCCAATCGACCTCCTTCGGACACTTCTGCTCCAGACAATACACTGTGCGCAGACTAGAGTAGGATGGTGTCTGTTTTCCGTGGCCCGAGGCTACGATAATCCTTTCCAGCAGGCCGCTGACTAGTTTCGACTGCGCGGGATCACCAGTTGCTGTGTCCATTGCGTATTGATATATGGAGTGATTAACGTGTGCGATGAGTATTATATTGGTTTAAAGTGGAATTTTGTATCGCTGCTGCCCATTAACGCTGCTACCCACTAGATAGTTTTGACGACCAGATGTAGCAATAAACCAGATGACAGCAACGCAAGCAAGCAAGAAGAAGAAAGATAAACTGCCTTTCGGTAAGATAGTAAGCGAAAATGATAAAGGAAATGTAAAATATCAGAAAAGAATTGATGCAGAAGAGATAAAAGCACAAACCATATATCTCAGCCGCTTGCTTCTTGCAAAAAAAAAGGTATCAAGAGAAAGGCATAAAAGCAATTCCACACTAGTGTTTTAATTTATAATGTCTTTATAACATGTATATTAAAGAAGGAAGAGAAAGAAACTGATCATTTCTTTATGCTGAAAAACAAAAAGAATTAGGTCGTTTTAGAAAATTACAACCCCCCTTTTACGTGTATCAAGATGAAAGAACAAGAAGATAAAAATAAAAGAAGCCTACTGAATGAATGGAAAAAGACCTGCAGGGCTAACAGGCGACATTGAGAGGAACCTGAAACATTACCAGAGCGAGCCGTCCAGACTAAGAGGCAGTGGAATAGCTCCAGATCCTATTTTTTTTCACCATTTCAAGCGACGCTGCTTCTGTGGCAACGCTGGGTAAGCTTTTTTTTAACGCATTTTCTGGGCTTGCTATTAAAGTAACCATGGTGAGATTGGTGAAGAGAGAAGCACAAGCTCTACAAAGCAAACAGGAAGGATGGAGAAAGATGTCCACCCATTGCGCTTTACAGCCTGCAAAGGGGGGAAAAACAGCACAAAGAAAATATAAAGCAGCCCAAGGAATTGAGGATTTCAAAATGAGAGGCGCGTAAAAAGAACACGGCAGCAATATCACCCAGCGCTTCCTCGCTGGGTTCACTTTGCGTAGCCAACCTCGTAGGCAAAGGCGACGGCCAGCTTGGAGAACTCCAGCATGTGGTCAAAGTCGAGGGTCTCGACGGTGTCGCTGGGCGAGTGGATGTAGGTGTTGGCATCGAGCTGGTCGGACTCGAAGGCCATGGCCGAGCGGTACCCGGCCTGGTTCCAGCTGGCGTGGTCGGAGCAGCCGTAGCCGCAGGCAAACTCCTTTGTCTTCAGCCGCGTGTAAGTCTCGGCCAGCGACTTGACCAGCGCACGGACCTCGGGATCGGTGCGGTCAGACACAAGGCCGATGAGCTCGGTCGTTTCCTTCTTCCAGAAGCCGGTCATGTCGAAGTGGAGGTTGGCCGTGACGCTGCGGCCGCCTCGCTTGTAGTCGAGCGCAACATCCTGCGAGCCGAGCAGCCCGCCCTCCTCGCCGGCGTACCAGTGGAACTCGACGGACCGCGACGGCGCAAAGCCCTGCGCAAGCAGCGCGCGCAGCGACTCCAGAATCGTCACAGTGCCCGAGCCGTCGTCGTCGGCGCCGCTTGCGCGGCCATACCACGGCAGCCACATGTTGACCGAGTCCTGGTGCGCCGAGATCACAACGGTGTCCTTGGCGTGAGCCGAGTCGCGGCCCTCGATGCGCACGATAATCGACGCCTGCGGGAACTTGTGCCCAAACGCGCGCACCGTCACATTGCCCGACACGAAGGCGTGGGCGTCGACCAGCTGCGTGATCTGCTTCTGCAGCCACTCCGACGACTGCTTGCCGTACTGCGAGTCGTAGTATCTGTTGTGGAACGCCGTGAACGGTTTCAGAACGTCGCCATACAGCTTGGTCGACAGCTGGCCAATGGCCTTGCGCACCTCGTCGCCAAACGCAAGCGTCGCAGGCAGCGCTCCCGCCGCAACGGCTGCTCCTCCCTGGCCCTGGTACAGCTCCTGCGCGTCGGTGATGTCGACAAACCGCACGCCTGCGCGGCGGAGCGCAAAGATGTCGTCCACGCCCATGCGCTGCGGCTGCGCCGTCTCGTTGATCTTGATCAGCCGCTCGCCTGCATACAGCCCAGACTCCGACACGCCCGGCCCTGGCGCAACAAACGCGTGCTGCGGCGGCTGGCGGGCCGACGCGGCAAGGCCGAGGCCCAGCGCCAGAACCGACGCAATCTGCAGCAGACACTTCATGTTTGGCTTGTTAACTTTGGTAGCACTGGTAGTAAGGCGGATACGGTGTTTCAGGAGCGGGTGAGAAAATAGCGTGGAATTGGTATAATAGCTGCAGGAATAGAATATAAAGGAGTATACGAAATAGTCACAAAGAAGAGCCAAGAGAGAGAAGGAAAGAAATAATAGAGGGAATGCTTTTTGGGGAAAAGAGAGAGAAAGGAGAGGAAACTCGCGTCATCGCTTTTTCTCTGAAAGGCTGATGAAAGCAACGAAAAGCTCTGCTGAATGCGCAATGAGCCGAGCGGGGCGAGCATTCATTCACTCACTTACTGATCAGACGGTATAAAAGAAAGCCCCTTCTCCCTCTTTTTTCCCAGCTCCCTTTTTCTTTTCTCCTCTTCTCTTCGCCTCACGCATGCATGCACGCTTTGACAAATTCCATCGGATAGCAGTAACCGTGATCACACCGTATATATTAGAACACCCAAAGGAAAGAACTCCCGCCCGCCTGCCTGCCTGACTGACTCGCCTGCCGCTGCTTCCAGCCTAGAAAACGTAATTAGATCCGGATCTCATAGCTCCCAGCCTTGGTCATGTAGCGCACCCACTTGACGGACTGGTAGTTGGCCTTCTCGAACACCTTGAGGAAGCGCACAAGCAGCCCAGACGCCGTAAACATGAGCACCTGGAAATCGAGGTTGATGGGCGGCCTGACCCAGGGCACAGGCTTGGACATGTGCGTTAGGTCAACCACCGCCGTGAGCGAAGCCTCCTGGAGCCCCTGGAACCTCGAGATCTTCCACACAATGGCGTTCTCCTCGGGAATATACTTGGCCTTCCCGGTGCCCGCCACCTTGATCCTGCACTTTGTTGCGTTGGGCGGCGTCGGGATGCGCACCGCCATGTTGGACGCCGACAGCTTGCCGCTGAAGTTGGACTTGACAAGCACCTCGTACTCCACCCGCGTCTTCCCCAGCTCACGCACCACCGGCAGCACCTTGAACGGCAGGTTGACGTTGTCGGTTGTGCGGTACCGCATCAGCTCGAACTCGCCGTCGGGCGGGATGAACGAGATCGTGCGGTCCGTGTCGAATCTCCCCAGCCGCACGCACTGGTGGAACTGGCAGTCTGCGATCTCCACGCTCTCTCCGTCGCCCACGCCGCCCATGCCTCCGGCTCGCGCGCCAAGCCGCCGCACACTCCCCGCCGCCATGTCGTCGGCATCGATTCTGGCTGCTGCGGCGGCGGCAGCCGAGCTCTTGTTGCTGCTGCTCTCGCGGTCCAGAACAAGCTTGTCGTTGAGCCCGAACTTGCACTCGGGCATTCCGGACAGAAACGAGCGCATCACAATCTGGCCCTGCACATCCGCACGCAGCACGGTGCCCTTGGCCGACAGAATGAGGTTGACCGACTCGATCACATCGACAAAGGCCTCGTTCTTCTTGTAGAAGATATCGTTGCGGCGCCACGTGGTCGCGCCAGTCGCCTGCATCGTGATGCTCTGCGGAGGCTTCTGCAGATCAACAACCACGTTGCTCTTCGACCGGATACTCTCCGTCGTCACATACAGCTTCAGCGTGTCAACCTCGATGTTCTGCGGATACCCAAAGTCAAGCACCTCGTCCAGGAGCTCGTAGATCAGCACAAAGTTGTTCTTCACCGCCTCCTCGTCAAACCGCCCGAAATACGACACGCCCAGCCCCAGCAGCCGGTACAGAAACTCAAACACCAGCGCCGCGTTGCTGTTGTTCTTGGTCACCGCGCACACCCACAGGTTGTCGTACCGGATGTGGAAGAAGCTGGTGCTTCCCAGCGTCGTCACCGGGCTGCGGATCTCCGCCGGCGACGCAATCACGTGCACGCGGAACACATCCGCCACCGACCGCTTCACGTCGTGCCGGTACAGCCGCGATATCAGCACCTCGCCCTTCTGGCTGTAGATGAACACCGCGCTAATCATTTGCGTCCGATTAGGCAGTGCTGTGCGAATGTAAGGAGGAAAAAGTACAGATTGGAGAGAACAGGGCAAATGCGATGTAATCCCGCTTGATTGAGGAGAAGAGAAAAGGAGGAAATAAAAGTAAGGAAAAAAAGCAAACGATGGTGGGAAGAGAGAAAGGAAAAAATCCACCACCAGCATCAAGAACAGCAGATGAATGGGGATCGCCAGATCACGGTGGGGCTGAAGAATCAGTGGCTGCTTCGCAGAAGAAATGATCACGGGTGTAATGACAGAACATTGGCTTCTATTATCAGAGCAAAATGCGATGATGGTTTCCTGATGTCTATCAAAGCATATGCTGTAATAAGCGGCTAAAGCAAGTGTTGTAAATTTGCCAGAATTTTCACAATTATTTAAAGGCAGTGATCGGTAGCAACAACAAAGGAGTGTTTTTTTGACATTGTACTAAATAAACCTATTACCCTACCTTTAGCATTCTCAATGACAAGACATCTCGCCTCTACATGGTGCAGCTCTGTTTCTCTGTCTGCCTGTCTGTCATGGTAGTGGCATACAGAAGCTTTGGTCTGTGCAGTATTTTTATTACAATAAACTGGTGGACTGTGGACTCAAGATAGTCTTCTGGAATCCACTGCAACTTGAACACTGCGTTTTGTTTGTTGAATGTGCAGTTGGGATACAGCCACATCTGTGGTCCCTTCAGGATCTGATACTGCCCTAGCACCTCCAAGTTGCTGTTAATGTTGATGCTGATTGTTATGATGACGTAGGAATTGTTAACATTTGATCAAAATGTTAACATTTGATGCAAATGTTAACCATTCCAGCCATCACAAGTAACATTTTCCATATTAGGATTTGATCGATAGTAATGTATTCTTTTCAATAGGGAATGATCGGTGGCTATAAAAGCACCGATATTCACTAGTTGAAGGAGAAATGTTTTCTTTAGGTAGTTTTTTATTATTATTTATAAAGAAAAAGAAAAAGTCTACAATACTGATGCTGGAATTGAAAGGTAGATTGTGGCTAATCAGTGTTATTCTGATGATCTTGTCAAGAGCAATCTCTCCAGGCAGCAAAACAGCATTGTACATCAGAAACCTGCAATCCTTGGCAGTTTGCTCATAGAGAAACCAAATAAACTAAACTAACTGGTGGTCATTGGCCATTGCTTGTCTGCCTGTCTTGTATAAGCGACAGTGTACTAAGCAATAAAACCTGGATATTGCCTGTCATGCTTGTATCTGTGGCACACATTTTAGCTGTGTTTACAGCTTGTGATAACATCTGCATTGTCATGTGATTTTAGCGAAGATTAAATCATAAGGGAATTTAGCCCTGATTACAGCTGGCCTAGTAATAGGGCAGTTAAATACCCTGATGGAGACATCACAAGTTATTACTTTTCTCTTTTTCTCAGTTAATTTTTTAGTTTTATTCTTAATTATAAACAGAACAATATTTACTCCAAGTTCCTCCTCCTCCTCAGTTTAGTTCTTTACAAGCTTGGTTATATTGTTTGGGAAATACTAAACAAGCAAAATAATGGCTGCTTTAGCATTGAATTTGAGGTTCAGGGAGGTTATAACCCTCTCTATACCAAACTGAGGATTGATAATTTTATCAGAGGATTTAGAAGTGAGCTAGAAGCACTGAGTGATGATGACATCCAGGAAAAAATAAGCTCACTATCCACATGGTTTCTGGAAAAGCACAAATCAATCAGTGAAGAGGCAGCAGATAACTGGAATCATATTGAAAGTGGAAGATATGATTTTGATTACAATGAAAAGCTAGTTGAGCAGCTGCATTTGGTGACAAAAAAGGATATTCTTGAAGCATGGGACAGGTGTGTCAATCCAAACACAATGACAGAAAACTACACATGAATTGACTACTATGTGTGGCCACAGAAGATGTGGTCACCTCAAAGTGAAGACCTTGTCAAGTACCCAGAGACAATTCTAGCACTGTATGGGTGTCTAGAGTATGATGGAATTACTAGCAAAGGGCTTGCTGATGTTGCAGAGGCAGTTGCACTGCTTCAGACAGGCATTGACATGTCAGAAAGTGATACTGATAGCTTAACATCCAGACTATATTCATTGTACCTTGAGAGTAACTCTGAACTGAAAAGCAAGATGGCACTTGAAATGGCTGTAGAACAGATGGAGAATAGCAAGAAACAGACAAATTCTACCAGTCAATACAAGTCACAGAATGATTATCAAGATATTGGGATGAGAAAAACACCTGAGGGAACATGGATGATTAGAGACATTGACACATTTAAGGCAGCAAATGGACTGCATCCATTGCCCAAGCTTGTTGAGAAGCTGGTTCCAAAGTACTAGGATGTTCAAGTACAACCGAGATAACTTTTTTTATAAAAATATATATTTCAAAGTTTTTTAAGTGGAAAATAAACAATATAACTTCTTGACCTAAACTCTAATTGTTTTATATTTAATTTTGTGCCATTTAGTATTTTTCATCTTCTTTTAATTGCCTTATTTTATATGCACATGTTTGTTTGTTTTGCTGTGTGTTACTAAAAGCTTCTTTGTTTGCAAGGATTATAATGAATGCTTTTCTACTATTTTTTATGTTTGAACAGAAACTGACGTGACCAAGTCTCAAGTAAAGACCAGATATGTGTATTTATTGCAAGATATATTGTGGAAGCTCTTTAATATTATGCTAAAACGCCTTTATCCTTGTGGCAATTTATTTAATATTCTTAAAAATTATGCACACATTACTCATTTACTAGCTTGATGCATGTTTATTTTGCTATTATAATATTAGGCACCATTTCAGTTTGATAGATTATTATTTCCTGCTCTGTAAATAGTATAATCTTTAACACCTTTTGTGGAATGTGTGGCTTTTGGAACTGTGGTTTCTGAATTATCTGTTGAGGTTTGTGGGGGTGGTCTTTTTGGGCCTATAAACCCCTCACGCTTTTCGTCATTATGTATTGCTGCCATACCTTCAATTTTTTAGTTGACTACTATATAATATGATTGATGATAAAATGTGTCTGTGGTTTACTGAAAACCAAATGCATGAATTACTTTATGGTTTTTATATGGTGGCCACCATTTCTCAATTCTGTAGAATTTTATTGCATTGCAGATGAATTGATTGCACAAATTTTAATTATTTTGAAGGTAGCACATACATTTCATTTCAAATAATGTCACTTGGTCATATCTGTTTAATTAATTAATTAATTATAACTGGCTGGCATGTCAACATTTTAATTAAATATAAAGTCTTCGGTATAATATAACCTAGTTTCACCACTTTATTGTAATTCATAATTTGATATTGCAATAGCATTGGCGGTCAATTATGATATCAGGACTTTAATTTTTAATTCATTAACGTTAAATTGCTTTATATTTAACTTTTTGTTTCAACGGGTTAATTGAATCTTTTAATTAAATTTACCATGTGATATAAAATAACGTGTTGGGCAAAGCGGGTCAGATGGTTTGTGACAATAATTTTAATAATTGATAACTCGGATAACAAAATTTTGTTAGCTAAAAAGAATGTTAATTAATGGTAAAATCTGAATATTGAATTATTTCTTCACACATACCAATTCAACCGCAATAAATCAATTGACAGGGCCAAGAAATGAGAGTACTAAATTGTTCTGTTTATTGTAACATCTGGCTGTGTAAGCCAAGCTTCATTCATTATTAATCCGGTCACTAACCAATTAAATGACAACAACAAAGTTATTAAAATCATGAAAAGGCAATCCAAGCGTATGGCTCAACAATGATTAAAGCAGACAAACACAACACAAAGTAGCTCTAAATATATGCCAATAAAGAAGTCACTTTCATAATAACAATGCTAACAAACAACTCCACTCAAAAATGTCAGCTATGTCAGCTAATGCAAAATGCTTCTCTTCATTTTGTTCATACGCTCATAATGATTGCAATAAAAAAGAATGTATTACTACAAGAAAATGAAAGAGAAACGAAACAAAACAAAACAAAAGAACAAAAAAAACAAGAGGCTTTTTCCCGCCACAGCATCCACATTCTTCACAGCTGCCACCAAAAAAAAACCTCACCACCAACTCTAACTAGACACTCGTCAGCCCCGTCAGATCGCTGATATTGATGCCCAGATTCTCAATCTGGCTGATCGGACAGTCAAAGCTGATGGTGTCAGAAATAGTCGGCTTGATGCCCAGCCACGAGATGGCCTTAAGGATGACCTTGGCCTTGTAATAGAAGCGCAGCTGCGGCCCGCCAGCGGAGCACGACTTTTGCACAATCTGAGCGGCCTGCAGATAATTGTTATTGCTGGTGTCCAAGCGGAAGTTGAACCAGATAGGCATGTCGTTGTCGACGGTCTTCTTGGGCATCTTGAAGGGCTCGCGCAGGCCGCCGGAGCCCACCGGGAAGTTGCTGCCGCCGGCGGTGGAGTTCTTCAGAAAGCCATCGACGGTGACGTTGTGGATTGTCCAGGGAATGTAATTCGGATTAGTGACATTAAGGTGGATCACCAGCGGAACCGTCACAACGCCGTCGCGGTTGATGTTGACTCCATCGACGATCTGCTGCACCGTTACGCTGCCGGACGCAGCGTCGCGCCCGCCCTGCGGCACCGACACGGTGTTGAATGTCACCTTCGGAATGCGCGGCCACACAAAGTACAGCGTGATTCCGAGCGCCACGAGGATCAGCGCAAGAATCGGAATGAAGAAGCAGCAGCATTTGCGCGAAAAGCAGAAGCAGTACCGTCCGCCGCCGCAGCACCTTCGCCGCCTGCGCTTGTCGCTCCGCTGTGCTGGCGACTTTTCATCGCTGACTCCGCCGGCTGCCAGCAGCCCAGCATCGGCCTTGTCGCCGTCAAACGCAGTCACGTCGGACTCCGGATGCTTGTTCTGGTAGAAGGCGCCGGCGCTGCTGCGTGGGCTGCCGTGCATTCCGCGCATATCGCTCAGGTTGCTGTGGCTGCCGTGGAAGCGCGGCGTAGCGTTGTAGTCGCTGGGCGGGCGGCTGTGGAGCGCATCCTTTGCGCTGAAGAACTGTCCCGACGCTGCTCCGTCTGAGGTGGCTGGCGATGCGATGAATCCGCCGTTGTAGTCGCTGGGCGGCCGGTACTCATACTGATTCTGATGTTGATTCTGATACTGGTTCTGATACTGATTTTGGTAATCATGCTGGCCGTATCCGCCATACGCATTGCTGTTGTTGTTGTTGCCGTAGGCGTTGTGCATGGCTACGATGGTATTTCTTTATTGTTTTCGTTTCCTGCCACGCTGCTGCTGCTGTTGCTGTTGCTACTACTATTCCGCAAGAGCTGACCGCTTCCCCTCTTCAGAATACGAGGAAAAGGAAATATATAAACAAAAAAGAGACAACAAGGCGACAAAGCTTGCTCGAACGAACAAGGGCCAACACAATATGTACAATACCCTTTTTTTCCACTTTGCCGTGAAACGAAAGTGGGAATAATGGATTTGACAATGGAAAAAAAAGCCTGCCCTTTTTCCTTTTTTCGCTTACTCCGCACAAAAACACACTCTACAAAATGATGGAAAAATGTAAAGAGCTAAAGTGAATAGCCAAAGAATAAGAATAAAATAAAGTGAGCAAAGAAGAAAGAAAAAAAAAGAAGGGGAATGGAAATAGTGCTGCTTTTCTGTTGGATGTGCGGGAAGTGCGACTGTGACAACCTAACAGCAACACTGAGAATGAAGGAGAAAAGGGGAGGAGAAACAAGGGAGATGAAATAAAATAATAAAAGGGGGGTTGGGTGAAGCGAGAGAGGAGGAAAAGTAAAAAAAAATTAAAAAGAAAGATCCCAAGGTGTCAAAAGAAGAAGAAACGGAAGGAATGTCTGGTACGATGTGTGCATATCCTAAAGGCTTCCTTTCCCCACTCCACGCCAGCTTATGAACGCGAATAGCGGAATGGATTTCTGTTCTATTTTAAGCTCAGTGTCATACAGCAAAAAAAACCCCTCTATTGAAGCTAGCCCAAGTCTTTTTAGAAAAAAAACACCTGTTCTTGTCTATTTTCTGCTCTATTGAACTTGGGCAAAAAAATAAATAAACCACGCCCAGTTCTTCGCTTGTCTTGTTTGACTGATTCTTATTCTTTGTCAGAATGCGGCTGTGTTTTTTTGCTGTTTATCTTGACTTTTCATAAATGGGCGGTTTGATCTCTATATACCGCTTTCAGCAAGCAGTGGAAAACCCCCGTAGTGAAATGGAAGTGAGAGAGGATGTATCTTTACAAAAAAGCACACCAACGCTTTCCGATACTTTGTTCACCTCTTCCTTTTTGTGCACAACGAGGGGGTGGAAGGAGAATGATGTATGTATCCAGAAAGCAAACAAAAAGCGATGTGTAAAAACGGGCGTAGTGGATCCAAAGAGAAGATGCTGTTGATGATGTAAAGGTGGGGCTACAAGGTAAAAAGGAGGGATGAAGAACAGAGTTGGCTCTATGGACAGAACGGAAGAAAAATGTGTAGAAAAACTTGAACACGCTAACCACCACAAGGGCCCACAAGAAAAAAGCAATATGTAATGAGAAATTAGAAATAAAAGAAAACAGGATTATTCCACACACTTTTTACCACCATTTTATAAGCTGTGTTCCTCATCCCTCGCGTGGCGAACAAAAAATAGCAGACAGCATGTGGGACTCTGTGCGCGTGGCCAAAGTGCGGGGTGTGTATTGGAGAGTGAAGAAGATTCGTGGTGTTTTCGTCCGCGGGATCCAATTCCCACTCCAGCCGGCCAGCCAGCCAGCCATTAAACAAACAAAGCAAACATGACAATGAGATCACAAGAAAGCAATCCCTGACATCACACACGCATTCTTACATTCCAAACCCTCCGCTTGCTCGGGTTTCTTCTTGTTGTTCTAACAAGGAAAAAACGCATGTATCATTTGAACTGAGCTTGTTCTAACAACCTGCCCAGCTTGCAATTGTGCTCTTTGTCTCTCGGCTTCACATCTATCAATCCATCCAATCCAAGATGGGGGGTTAGCGGGGGAGGGGTTTGGCCTCCGTTCTTTTGATCGCAAATAAAAGAAAAATGCTTTTCTTTTCAACTCGAGCAATGCGAACAATAAGAATAAAAACAACGACAGCGAAATCACTCTCCACACTTGCGCAAATAGCTGCTCACACCCGCATGCTTGCCAAGAAATGAAAAGGAAAGTACAAAAATGCTGTCTGTGATTGGGCTTCTTTTCGCCTTTGCTTTGCTTTGCTTTTTTTTGCTCAACGAAACTGTGCAATAATGCCAAGAGATTATGCAGGAGCAGCAAGTATATCCAGTTAAGAAGGGAAAAAAGAACAAAAATCGAATCAAAACAAAAATAGAACAACAGCATCGCTTCCTTCATATTTTTCCGTACCATCAATTCTATATTTAAACATCGAAAGCTGGTTGAACCGGAATAGCCAATCACACACCAAATTTCCCCTCTTTACTCTTAACACGCAAGGCTTCTGTGCGGACGTCTAAGAACCAGTTGCCCAGTCGCCGCCAAGTTAATGTTGCGAGTGTGTGGCAGAATACCCTCGGGTCTGATGGAGTCGGTAGCAAACATCTGGCCAAGCTGGTAGTCGGAGCCATCCAAACGCAGTCGTTCAACAGCCTTCACAGGCAGTTTCCTTGATTCCCAGAGTTTATCCTTCCAATCCTTATCGCAATTATATGGCCATATCTCAACGATGTCGCTACTAGAGGAGCTGGTAGCAGAAGAGCCGCTCTCAACA
Organism: Coemansia sp. Benny D160-2; assembly: GCA_027595805.1. Taxonomy (NCBI): domain Eukaryota; kingdom Fungi; phylum Kickxellomycota; class Kickxellomycetes; order Kickxellales; family Kickxellaceae; genus Coemansia; species Coemansia sp. Benny D160-2. Next base: position 1,519 of record JANBOK010000114.1, on the reverse strand, counting down.
ACAATAATACCGCCGCCTCTTGCACGCAAGGTGTTTCCGCAAATGACTACCACATGTCCCTTTTTTGAATAAAGCATCTCGGCCAGTTTGCTTGCACCATTGTCATCGCCGTTGCCCTGCTCGTCAACATTGAATATTTCACCTTGTCCGTCCTCAAGGCGAACAGGCAATTCCGGAATAATATCCTTAGAATCATCGGTGGCGGCTTTATCGAGTTTCAGGTGTCTGATACTGGTGACGCAGACAAGCCGAATGGTATTTATTGAGGATGCGGATGATTTGTAAGCTGGTGCCGATGCGGCAGCCTGGGTTTCGGCCTCGATTTGGCGGTATATCGAAAACATATACGGTGTTCTACCGTACCATCTGAACGGTATATTCATATCAAGCTCACTTATCAAAAGCGTGCAGATGCCACGGCAGTGTCCCGAACACAAGCACCATGCAGGTACGGAATTACAGCGCGAGGAATTGCTAAGCGGATTATGCGTTACGATCTTTGGACCCAGATCGATTATATCTGTACATTGTTCGGGCTCTTCAGAGCAGCTAGGGGTTCGAAGCATTAGCTGGTACGGAAGGCTGGCTAACAGAATTATTTTTGCGCGCATCTCTAGCGGATGTTGAAGCACATTAAGCTTTTCATCTAAAGTCGTAATTCCCACGTTATCACTTAAGGCGGTGTTGAAAAGGTAAAGCACCCACGTGCCGCAGCCCCAATGAATGTTGTCTAGTGCGGCCTCTGCGAGATTGTTAATTATCTCGACAAGCTTTTTGTTTGCCTTTAGATAGCCGCCGCACAGCATAGCGTAGATATCCGAATCTACCGTGACTCCATCAATCACACCCGACGGAAACGGTTGCTCAGAATTTGCGCTGCTGCCGGTGTTGGTGTTGGTGTTGGTGTTGGTGCTTCCAATGACGGAAGAGCTTCTGTTGCTGTTGCTGTTGCTGTTGCTGTTATCATGGCCCTTTTCCTTTTCATCCTTAGACGATTCTTCTTTGAGTTCAGGATCATTTGCTTTGATATACAGCTCCAAGTCATTTAAGGGTATTAGAGCTAGCGTCAGGTTAAGCAAGAGACAAATGTTGCTGCTCTTCGTAATCATATTGCCCAGCCGCGACTGCAAACCCTTCATCAGATGATTGTAAGCAGAATACTCGTAGCGCAGGGTGCCACGATGAGGAAACAGCTTCTGCGCGCCATCGTTATTGTTGGCGGCAACAGGGTTTGAGAGGCGATACATGATACGGTACAGAACATTGATGTCGTTGTAGCGAACAAGCATGGTGGTGTTGAACATCATGTGGTCGACGGTTCTGAAGGATCCTGCCAGTATGTATGGCGGAACAAAGCCGAGCTGGCTGCACAGAAGCATGCAGCGCGTGCTGTGCAATGCCACCGAGAAAAGCAGCCGCGCTGTTGAGCATTCGTCGGTAGCTATGTGTGTGAACAGATGCCGTTCATGGTACATTGGATTCTTGAATGCTTTTTCGTTCTCGTTGGGCGCCAGGTCAC